>LKNJ01000070.1:252259-304462 GCA_002120245.1 Maccullochella peelii | reverse complement strand
GGGGGGTTCTCTGAGACAAGAGAGCACCGAACCCTCCACCCTCATCCTCCTGAGAAAAAGGTTTGACCCACCGCTGTAATTACTTATTTCAGCTGAAAGTGCCAACCTGTGAATGATGCCTTCACAGAGTCGTGGGAGGAGCACTCGTGTTAAATCTTGATCAAACAGATATTAACAGGTTCATAATAAATGAACAGACCTTTTTCTTCCACTGGTAACATATTTTAATACTCTGTGAAGAAAGCTGCTGCTACTCAGTTCAAATGGAAAAATTCTGTTAATGCAGATTACGGTTTCTTCTGGTCTTCTTCTCACAAAGCAAGGCCCTAACACTGCCATAGTTAGGAGTTTGATTCCCTGTTTAATTTGACTATGCACATCTGTGCACGGCCGAGGGACATTAACACACCAAAAGAAATTGTGCCAGATGTATCAGAGGCTTTGATCAGTGTATGATCTCTCTGAATGTTCAAGAGGGAGAAAAGAGCGAGGAGTAAGGGTGTTTCTAGCCATAGCATCTCTCTGTAGGGGGGTGGGGTTGGTAAGGCTGTTAATCAATACCAGTGACTCAGTGATGACATGGCTGAATTTCTTTCAAAGTTCACTTTCAAGCCTCTGTTTTGGAACCCAGTAGAATGTCACTTTTACTGGTTACCTATAAAGCTTCTTGCCAGATGAAAACTCTGAAAAAAACACAGCTGTTTAAGAAATCCGGGTCGAATTCACCACTGTAAAGCTTAAAGAAACCCTGTTTTTTCTTAATTCTTGAAGAGTTATCATTTGGGTGGTAAAACATAGACACATTTAAAGGTTGCATTCCCAGTGTAGCTCAACAGGTGAAGCAGGAGGAGCTCCGTTCTCAAAATGCCAAAAATAAATAAATAAATAAACACCCTCACAGCACCAGGAGGCACTTTGGATACAAGTGTTGACCAAGTGACATATGTTTTGTTACATAAAACACAAACCACGACTCCGGCAACCACTTCCAGGTAAGTCTGTCTCATCTGTGAAAATTGCCTGACAGGTTAGGAACATGTGATTCGCTGTGAGCTGCGTTGTTTTTCAGAGGGCAAACAGAGTGTTGTTTTGCTACTCCTATTTCTGTCACATCCAGGTAAGGAATCAGGGAGAGGTGACAGCCCAGAGAGACACACAAATCTGGGTTAACCTCTGTGGGTGCTGTCCCTCGAGGGTGGTTGTGAACTGCAGAGCTCAGAAAAGGAGTCTGTTACATGCCTACCTACCCTTTATCCCCACGTAACTGTGAGACTTTATCATCACAAACAGCAGGAAGATGCCCACACTACACAAGGAGAAGGTGATGATTAGACCAGTTCAATACATCTTACAGATGTAAGTCCCCTCCCTACGTTTGAGGAGAGACATTCTATGTGTGAGCGGCCAGGGGAAAGTTAAGCCCAGACCCACCGCCAAAAGGCTATGTAGCCTTGGCCTGCTTAGATGATTCTAGTCTACAGTCCGTGGCAACTGAACATCAGTTTGAACTTTTAGCATGTAAACATGGAGCTATGTTCACCATCAGTACATTTCACTGAAAACAGTAGGGGAACTACCTCTTTCCACCAAATTAGCTCTGGTCCTTGAACCGGTTCCGTTCAGGATTCTTGGAACCATGGTGCTATCTAGTGAACCAGCCCGAGTTTCCACCAGTTTTGAGCAGAACCATTGTAATCAAGGATGCGTCATCAACGGAGGGCGTTGCACAACTCACAACGGAAGTTAACATTAACAGCAAGACGGTGGATCGGCATTGATTAGCTTTTGTTCCGTTATTACAGATATTTGTTTTTATCCAAAAAACAAGCATTGACCTCATAATGATAAGAAGACGTAGAAGACTATTTCCATAGTAGACCATAGACCATTGTTGCCTTCTCCATCCTCTCTTTCCAACCTGTAGACTATGACATGCCCACTTCAGGTCAAGGAAAACCTGCTATTTTTTAGTTTCAGCTGGGAACCAACTTTGTCAATTTATTTTTGGTCAAAATGCTCCGAACAGTTCAAAATTTGGTGCCAGAACAGAACCCGTTCCATATTGGTGGAAAAGGGATAAGAGTTGGTATACAATTTCCTGTGGGTTCATCACTAGAGATCGTCAGACACAGTCTTTTGATCCATTGTTCATATGAAAATATTTATTAGTGCAGCTTTAAAATACACCGCTGTTAGCAACTGTGTACCTTCATGGACTTTTTAAGCATCTATTTATAAGAACTTGTGTGCTGTGAACTTATGGGCTTTATCAAAGACCACTAGTGGCTGCAAGACATAAACAATAAGGTAATCAACTATTGTTGTCATGTTTCCTTGTAGCTGTTGCTGTAAGTGACATCACTCGTGGTGATTGGCTGAATCATATTACAGACAAAATACAGGAATAAAATCGATCTTAGAGTGAATAAAATTGATGCCACATTTCAGCACATTTGCCTTGTATGTGTATTGTTTTATTCGGTGATTTTTTTAAAAATCGAATTAATCCTCTCAAAAGTTGTGCTCTATGTAAAAAGGCCTTAAAGAGCACACAGGCCAGCAGAATATTGTTTTTCAAACTAGGATGAGGAGGCACAAAAACATAAAAAACACCTCTACAAGAGAGAAAAAATAATAACTCAAACATATTTTTCCTTTTCTTTTCCACCTTCTACATGCTACACCGAACTCCCATGAGCATTTCCTAAGAGGGGTGTTCACTTTTGAGTTCTTCTGTGGTCAACTTCTTAGCGCTCCTTCGCAGCCAGGGAGAAAAAGTAGAGAAGAAGAAAGATGAAGAGCAAGAGGAGGGGAAGAAAAGAGAGAAATCGTCCAACTGGCAGCAGTATGGACTAGGGGACGCTCAAGCATGACTAAAAAGTACATTCACTGCTAGTCAGTGAATTTTGCTCCCTATTTGTCACTGCCACCTTGGAGAGCAGTAAGCATTAATAATACATGGGAGCTGGGGGAATCTATTAGAGGCTACCCTTGCGAAGAGGAATCAGACAGAGGCTGGGCGCTGGAGCTGTTAGAAGGGGAGAGTGCGAGGGTTGGGGTGGGAAGACAGAGAGATAGAGAGGAACAGAAAGCCTGGGTGCTCCAACCATGCCCCTCTTATTTATTGAAGAGATTTTTAGGGGGGCCGGTGGAGGTGTCAGGTGTGGCTCATGTGATGCATCATCGGAGGGAGAGAAGGAAGGAGAGGAAGAGAGAGTGCCGTGGTGAGAGGAACCTCAGGACATGGCTGTAATTGAGTTCATTGATCAAATAGAGAAGGAGGAGGGATGTGGGGAAAAAAAATACTGGACACACTGTTACCTAACTGTGCGTTCAAGCAACTCAACAAACCCAAAGAAGTCTGCTCGTGTTGCTCGACCTGGGAAGTGCAAGCTGATTTGAACCTCTGCCACGTTATTTTAACCAATCACAACTGCCTGGCACTTAGGGTTGAAATGCCTTGCTGAAGGGCAACTCAAAAGGAGCTTGTTAGCTAGCACTTGATTCTGCTACTTTACCAATGAACTTTTTTAGCATATAAAACATCACGTTGTAGTGTATTAACACACATGATAGTGCTTTATTAAAAGGAATTATTTTTAACAAGAAAGTCAGACACTACTGAAGCACTCAGTATGGTTATTTTGAGATAAAACAGCTCAGTTTAACAAGGGTTTTAACAAGCACATTTTGATATTGATTTATTGATTGTGATGGCTAAAGGAGCAAAATCAAACCCATATCAGAATCAGGTAATATTGATTTTTTTTTTATTGACATTTTTGCAGTATACCAAATAAAGAATTCTCTCATCTATAATCACATTTATAGCAAATTAGTAGCTTCTATATTGTCATTTTTTAACGTTTGAATTGTATTTGGACAGTGTTTTACAACACGGACAAGGAGACCCTGGTGCCTCTCTGTGTTGCCACATACTCTTACTCACCCCCCACCCCCACCCCTATTTTGGCCAGGTCTAAGCACTTTGTGGAGGTGGGAGGGCGCAAAAAGTAAAAAAAAAAAATTAAAAAAAAAAAGAAGGAGAGGGGAAAAAAAGTGGACCATTTGTTGCTTCAGATGTGCTGCTAATCCTTTGATCGAACCTCTTATGCTCTTCAAACTTGCGACCGGGGCCAAGCTACTAATGAAATTCTGAGGCCGGCAGATAGGCCTCGAGCCGGAGCGTGACAGAGTCCATCTGGTGTGCTAAAGTCCCCCTCTGCTCTCAAACACACAGCTCAATGCAACTCTATGGGAACACTTTGAAGTGTTTTTGCAGTGTTTAAGCTGCTGCACTGGGGCCAAATCTACTCTGCTTCTACCTGAAATTAGATGCCATATTACCCATGATTATTTTAATATTAATAAGTCATTACCGAATGCATTTTGGCATATAATAGAAATAAGAGCATTACGGTAAAACTGCCAGCCTGTCCAGCAGCCTCTGCACTCGTTTTTCATCACGAGCCACCTGTTCAGATTTGGAGGGAAACCTGCTGGACTGCTTTACGGCGCAAAACAGGAGGAGGGCGCTGTTCTTCCAGAGCAAACGGAGATAAAGATTTTAGAGCTTCTGGTGACAACAGACGGTGGAAGGAGTGAAAGACTTCCAACATGGCTGCTCTGTTCAGGAAAAGAATTAATGGAAAAAAAGAAACAGGGCTTATGGGCAATGTGTTAGTGATACTTCTTCTTCCGATTTAGTCTTTTCAGTATCAAACACTCACTTTCTCTGAGCTTGAACGGTGGCTGTTAGCAGTTTGCAGTTTGATTCTTCAGTGCGGAGGACAGATTAACAGCAGATACATTAGATGATATCCATAAAACTTTATACCCTAACTGATATTATTCTGTGTTTTGTATTGTGTTTGATTCTGTACTTAAATCGTTGTAAATTCTACGTAACTTATGCATTGTGTTTAGAGCTGAAACTAATCAATTCTTCATTAATAATAATAATCAATTTCAAGCAAAAATGCCCCAAGTTCTCTGCAACTAGCTTCTCAAATCTGCTTTGCTGGTTTTCTTTGTCTTATGTGATAGAAAATTTAATATCCTTAGGTTTGGGACTGTTGGTTGGACAAAACAACCAATTTGTAGACATCACCTTGAGCTTTGGAAAATTTTGATAGGCATTTACCAGTAAATGCATAAACACAAGGAGCCTTACAGACTGAAACTGGCAAAACCATGATTTACATCAAAAAGTTGCATGAAGAAGAAGAAGAAGAAGAGTCTAAATCTGAGCAAGCATTTGATGCCAGCTTTCGGTGCACTTTTTGTTTTTGATACTAGGACTTAAAAATATTGAGGTTGGATATCACATCCTACCTGTGATGTGTTGGCAGCTTGTTGAGCAAACCTGAAGAACCTGAATGCAGCAGAGTCATTGGCTCAAAGAAAAACTCTCTGATCTCACGCCAAAATTAAGAATAACTTCTAGCGATCACAACTATGGCCTATGAACCCCCTTCAAACCACTGAATATGTTTTAGCTTTTTTTTTCAGAGGCGTGTCCCTTCATATGACCCCTAAGTTTGTTTTTGTAATATCCAAACCCATATCTAAGACCTGGACATAACCAATATTTGTTTTTTTTCTTTTTCATACATTTCCACACTTGACAGACCTGTGTAGGAACCCTGATCTGACTGCTAGCGTGTGTTTGAAAACATGCCTGGTTGCACTGCCCCAATCCATACTACACAAAACACACACACACATGCACGCACACATACCTCTCCGTAGAGCCTGAGAGGATGAAACATACACACACACACACACACACACACCAAGCCTTATATGCAAGGATGCGTGTCGATGCGTTTGCTAACACACAGAGAAAAGAATGCTGGAGAGGCTCAGGAACACACACTCCCACACACACACACACACTTAACCATACAGTTTCTTATGCCTGTAGGAAAAAGACAAGAAACGGCAAACCACCTGCTGTGAACTACACATTCATTTTGTTTGTATTTACTTCAGTTTGCTGAACTTGCTCTATTGATGTGCTGTTTGTCTACTTTTTCACTTTTCAAACTTACTTCAAAAGCAACGCTCTGTCTGCTCTCTCTCTGTTTGGTTTCCATTAATAAAGAGGTTCTCAACATGAGGATCCAAACAGCAATGAAGGGCCACAGGACGACTTTGGGTAGTTTCAGGGTCACAGCAGGATTTTTGCAACGTTAAAAATATATAATATGTATATGAATTATATATGAATATATATATAGATATATAGATATATATATAATTATATATTAATTACGTATCCATTTATAATGCTTTTATTCTTGGTGGTTAAATCAAGTAATGCTTGTACAGCAATGAATGTCCTCTAGCTAAGCTGTATAGATACTGCTTGAAAACGGCAATCGTATAAGGTCAAAGGTCACAAGTTTGCAACATGCCTCCTTGGGTTAGTTGTGCTTACTTGCACATTGTGCAACAATATTATATTGTTTAATTCAAGAGTTAAAAAAGTCTGCCAGGTTAAATAACACTTATTTGACTTTTTCATAGGCCTGACCTCAAATTTCACAATGGTTAATTTGTCCACAAATGGTCTGGTCTTTGGTTTACGTAGCATAATGTGACCTCACTTCACCTGCCAAGTGGATAACAGCGCTGACTAAATGCTTACAATGTTTGGGGGGTTTTGCTAGCTGTAATGTTGAAGTTGTGCCAATGTGGTCTTTCTTTCTTCTTTTATTCTTTTCTGTTTGTATCAGTCAAGAAAGATACTGGATTCCATTTTGCTCCGATTACAGGAAAATAAACAAACTTTAGAGTTTTAAAGTTTTGAGTTGAAAACTTCTTCCATTTTCCTCTGTCATACAATCTGTTTTTAGCGTGGAATATAGCAGTATTACTTCATTGCAGCACCAAAACAACCATCTTCCTGCAGACAGTTCTGACAAAAGGAAGCCATCAATGACTGCACATTATGTGGGTACAATCACATCAACTGGACTGAAGATGATACAGTATGTGTGCGTATGTATGTGTCTGTTAAACGATATGGAGCCCTGAGGCTCACACTAAATCTGGCCTCTCACTGTTGGAAATTACAACAATAGTGTTGCAGCTTGGCGCCTTCAGATATCATCTTAGTGACCTGCGAGTGGTGTGTGTGTCCTAAATACACAGCACCAATGTTTAGGAAACTGTTTAGAAGGGGTGTTACATCATTTGAAAACCATCAGGCCATAAAAATGCTGGTGCAGCATCTGAACACTGATGTGCTGTTTGTCAGCTTCAACTTTGATCAAAATAGAGCAAAAACACATCAATACTTATCTGAAGTGTACAAACTGCACTAGGTTAATTGCTCATTTTGCATGTGTTACTTTAGATTGCCACAGTAAAAGTTATTCCCACGTTTTTGTTGATAACTTCACAATATATTCTCTTTCTACAATATAAAAACTCTGGCTGGTGCTGCTTAAAGAATGCAGGGAAAATGAATGAAACAATAAGGGAGGCGGATGGCCCCCACCATCACCTCACCTCTCTCCCCCCCGTCTGTGCTGCTGCTGAAGGAGGCGGCAGTGGCCTGAGCCAAGAAGGAGTTCACCTAGGGCTGGGATTTAATGACGGGGGGTAACTGTCTGCAGTCGGATGGTTATGGGGGTTTAGGGAAGTAACGCTAGGGCTGTTTTGGTGTTTGTGTGTGTCTGTGTGGAAGAGGAGGGGGGGGTTTGTCTGGCTCAAACCACCTGGATTGGCCTAATTTTACGTCCCCTCTCTCTACTAGATGATAGAATTTGAGGGAAGTGGCAGAAGTAGTCACAGAGACAGGAAGTGAGGACATTTTGGCTTCAAAGGTTCTGACTTTTGGTTTCTGGAACCGATTGTGGGTTAAGGTTCAGCTTAGTTTGGGATGGAGGTTGAGAAAAGAAATGTAGTAGTAAGGGCTGAGGTTATAGTTTGGCTCAGAAAACCAAGTCAATGTAGGTCCAAGAATATAGTGATACAAATGTGTGTGCACCTACTCAGTAGGTGTATAACACAAAAAGAAGGAAGCTACATGTATAACCTGGTAAATATATGCTAAATGGTTTGCAACTGAGAATAGATTTGCTCATATGAAATCTCTACATGTTACAAGAATGTGTAAACACGGCAAGGAGTGTCAGTGTGTGTAAATGTGTGAGAGCATAGGGATACTGTTGAGGGTCTCTGACAAAGAAAATACAATTTTAATCTCTAAATATAAATATTATTTCTTAAAAACATATTATTGGAGTGAATCACATTCAGAAATACAAACCTCATCTATCTGATCTTGCAAAAAAATCCCCTATTGTATTGTTTTGGTTGAACTAAACACACATTTTTTTGTATTAAATATACAAAAAAATATTTCTATTCTTGTATTTATTCTGCAGTCAGACGGCACTATTGATATGCTTTCAAGCAGGACAATCAGATGTGGAGGATATATATAAGGTAAAGTATATTTTAGTAAAAAGCAAACTGACTACTGACAAAGTGAGTCCTGTGAATAATCCATAATCCATAGTAAAGGGGATACTGTTTCTGGAAAGATATGTTGCTGTTGATGTTTTTTAAATCTCACAAACAAAATACATTCACCCCTGTTATACTTGGGTGGAGACAAAAGTCCCAGAGGCAAATATCTCAAAATCTGGACAAATAAAACCAAAACTGCTGTCTCTGCATGGCTAGACACCACTAGGGGGTAAGAGAGAAAATATAGTATGTTTTTATTTGTAATTTGGGTGAACCAACCCTTAAGGCAATAGCGATTCTTAAGGGGTAAATAAAAGCTTAAAATATAATCCACCAATATTCATACTGATGGCTGTTTAAGTGATGATTACTGCCTGGATTCACCCACCTTCTGATTCACCACTGCATCACTGATTCCCACTGATTTGGATCTTCTGAGAAAAAGGTGGGAGAGATCTTTTTTTTTACAAACAAAAAAGCGGATAAACTGAACTGAAGTGGGTTTTTAGAAGGTAATTGTCTGGAAACGTAAAAGTGTGGCTTTTTATCCCCTTAATCCTGTTAGATTTGAATGAAGATAGCAAGCGACGCTCTAATCTGTTCTAAGGTGTGGAAGAAGGGATAATGGAGATTGAGAAAGATATGAGCACGGTACAGTTAAGGAGCGGCGTGCTATGCTTCTCTCTAGTGAAGGCTTTGCTGAATGGTGCTAAAACATTAAAAGCTGCCAAGAAAAATAAGAGAAAAAAGAGACACATACCCACAATGTGTGCAAGTGACACTAAAAGCAAAAAATATAAAGACAAATGAGTTTATTAGGTCGTCAAAACAGCACTAAAAACAGTATGGAGACAACTTAATAAACAATAAAATATGCCAATGAGACAATAAGAGCAAAAAAATGACAAGAGAAATATGATTAAGTTATCTTTATGTTGCTGTCATGCTCTTTTTTTCTTAAAACTACAAGACAGAATGAGATCAGACATTTTTCTACACTATAAAACTTTATTTCTCTTCATACATGCCGGTTCATGGGGAAGTAATTGCCTTTTATTATGTCAGGGCCGCGGACATTTTTGACACTGTTACTATTGCTCGTCACCTCGCGGGACAACTCCTCGCATCGCTGTTTACCACTTTGACAAGTTACATTATTCTTCCAACACAATACTGTCACGTCTCCCGACAGTTCCACGGCGCTCAAACCAAATCTGGGAGACGCCCCTGCGTTTTTCATCTCGCCAACAAAAGATATCACTTTCTTTTGAGAGACTGCTGAGGCTCGATGAAGTGTTGGCTGGACAAAAGTTGATGCGTGCGAACACACAAACAAACTCACAAACACGTTCAAATGGATTTCCTTACTTTTGTTCTATTTAATTCCAGTGTGACTGAACAAAATGTATGATATTAAAAAGAGAAGGATGTTCATAATACTGATACCATTGCTAGTGATAAACGCTTCCATTCGGGATATATAGAGGTGCTAAATGTCTGATTTTACATACAATTAATTGGTTTCTCCCATTAAATCATGATATATATAGCTGAGGTCACTAACAGACGGACCGCAGTCCAGACCCAGGTGCCGTCCTATCTGGACCTGAACCTTCTCCTTGAAGTTTCTATTTTAACCAGCGCAGCTTTCCTCGCCTTTACCGCACTGGTTTAGCGGACCAGGAAACTCACAGACCAATTGCATGCGTTCTAAATCATCTCATGATGATGCCACTCAGCCAATCAAATCTGTGCATTTCGATAAGCATGTCCACGTGAGTCAGTGAGTGAGATACACACACAGGGGAGAGACGAGGCAAGAGACAACAGTCGGAGAAAAAAAAAATAATGTCGAAAAAGAGAAAAGGACAGACTCCTGTATGTCTTATGTTCCAAGACAGTGACGATTATTCGATGAGTAGTCGACAATAGGCAAGACTTGACCAATCAGATTTGATTATGTAAATTCTTAGTCGTGGACACCCCAAATAACTAGTAGTTACGGCTGGACAATAAGCCAAATTTCTTATGTAAATCACCAACTTTCTGAAAGTCTTACTCACCTAAATGTAATCACATCAGTGCATGTAGTAAATAAGTAACAGAACAGCAGCAGCTGCAGCGTAAATGCATCAGTAGTATTTTACTCCACCTATCACTGTACTGTATACAATCTTACTGTACAGTATATGCATATCCGTCACAGTACAAGTGAATTAAGCGTAGCCTCCCTAGACAAGAGTTTATCGTGGTGAGTGTAAACACGCCGGCACAGGGAGGAAGGTGTAACAGAGAGGATGTTGTGAATGTAAGATGCAGGTTGCAGATAAAAGCGGTAATCACAACAAATGACCCCTTATTATTACAGATGTCGAGGATAACATGTTAAACGTGGGAGAGAGCCTGAGGGGGAAAGGGGCTCCACGGTGGTTTATTTTCCTCAGCAACAGGAAAACGAAAAAAGAAAATACCAGCTTGTACGTGAGATTGCACCCACGCCATTCCCAGGTTACCCCAGACTGACCACAGTTAAGGTGCTCTTTGAAGTTTTGTCAGTATTGTTCGTCTGTCACCCCTGTTCCTTTTTATTTTACTGAAAGGAAAAACATTGACATACCAAAATTGAAGCTTTAAAGCAGCACTAATCAGTACTTTTTTATATTATTAATGGATGAAATTTGTAATGTAAAAGGACACTTCTACTGCCTTATTTTTCATTTCCATCTTTGTTGCTCAGCGCTCATGGCTTTGCCGTTGCAAAATATGCAACGCATTGTAAATCCAAGCGGAATGTTAATTATGCATGCGGTTTATACATGTACTTCTCATAATGATGTATGTATGTACGTATGTGTATGCTTCCTGTGTATTTCAGGGGGTATCAGCTGGAGGGTCAACACTGGAGGTGGGGGTCATGCAAGAGGACACCGCCAGTCCAGGTTTTAGATGGCTACGGATTCAACTGTGCAGAGGCTTTGTAGCGTGGGATATGAAGCCTGACTCTAAAGCCGTAGGAAAATAAACCCAAACAGGGAGGAAATGTTGGCTTATCTGAGCTCAGGAACACAGTGAAGGGAAGAGATTTTTTTTTTTTTTTACATGTACAATCCTCTCCCACCCTCCTACACGCCTATCCAACTCCCAGAGGCAATTTCAGCAGCACGTTATTATGCATTCGTTTTAAGCCATAAAAATATCTAATATGCCTCTCCTGTATTTAAGTGAAGCTTACCTTATTACACTATTATGTCACATGTTTGCTGCCCTACAAAAGCCAAAGAGTGTGAACTGTGTGGGCAGTGAAACTGAGCTGATCTCCTGCTCCAACAGGAAGTAGGGGTGGTCCAGGAAAGGATTATTTATCATTTAGCCGTATTTATGAGCATAATTTGTTTCTGTGGCAAGTCTAAACTGTACTGCTGACCTTTGATCTTATTTCTGTTTGTCTTTTCTCTCCTTGTAGGAGGAATGAGCAGACCCCAAGGCTGGATTACCAACCAGGCAAAACAGGCAATTACCCCAGGGGCCCCAGAAGTCCAGGGGCCCTGAAAGCTCTGAGGTTACTGTGTGTCAACTGGTTTGTGCAAATTTAATTGAGAGTTTGTTTGTGAATATGCACCATGAAAGCATGATAACAGCTGACACGATGAGAGCCTTAAAGCATGTCCAATCTAGCAGTATTTCCATTATCTAACCTTGAAACTGCATATTGCAGATTGTCCCAAAATTAAATTTTCATTATTTCAAATTTGTGTTATATGTTACATATTACTAAATTAATTTGATTAATCAAATTATCACACTGTAAGGTAGTATTCCTGCATAGAAAACTGTAGACACTGCAGAGTGGGCAGACAAGGGAGGTCCAGCAGCACATTGTTTAGCAGGCTAAACCCAGACATGTTTGAGGTATAGTGAGGTGTATTTGTACCTAAAGGTTCAGGGATACAGAAACAGGTTTGAGACCTTCACTGGTTGCTTTTGGATTATTGCCATTTAATCTCTGACAAATTCTGGTTTGGGAAACCAATGAGAAACACTTGTTATTCAATTTCAAGTATGCATTAAATTGAATTTGTCTGTGGTGACTTTCTTTACCTTTAAAAATATATGACCTCACACCGCAACAGCAGTGCAACACAAGTTTTCTTCTAGGGGGTCACTGAGCAGCTCCAACTTAAGTTTGGTAGCTTGCCTAAGGGCATCTGAACCATATTGTGCGGTGCATTACTCATTCACTTTTTCCCCAAGAGTGTTTTCCTAACTGGCTTTTATTAAAATGGGCAGCTCCCAGGTGTGAATATGGAGCAGTGTATTCTTCACACTCAGCAAAACCTTAAATTAAAGTTTAAAAACTGATTTTACCAATTTGCCCCAATAATGTACTCACAAAATGGCATTTCTCTAAACCATGGTATATTTTATTTTCCAACAAGCGCTTCATAACAGATTGCCACCTCAGTGTAACACCAATTCTCCTCCAAATCTTTGGGAATCGCCTCTGGCCACAGCTGCCAGGCTTTTCTCACAGCTGCGGAGCGTGCCGCATCCATCTTTCCCGGGAAGTCGATTCCTCTGCGGCTCGGTCTTGTCAGCCAAAGTAAACAGGGTTTTGATAAATGGAAGTCAAGGTGTGCAGTCACCTGGAGCCACCGTTCAAAGTCTCCTGCTCGTTTCTGTGTGAGAGTGTGTGTCTCAGTGTGTTTTTACAGCTGCGAGGTGCCTTCGCTGGAGTCCTTTCCCCTACACAGTTAAATTTCTGCCTGATCTCTTTACCCGCTGGCTTCAAAATACACCTTTAGAAACTCCACTCACTCAGTCCTGGACTATCTCACGAGGCTGGGACCGAGGTAGAAACCACAGACGTGCATTTACAAAGATTAGAGCCAGAAATTGACAAAAACTAACAAACGTAACGTGTCCTGAACTTCTTTGCCTAGGTGGGCCAATCATCTCAAATTGGCCTCCTGTTTGTTTTATATGTAGCTCTGCATGTGTACTGGTGTGTCTTTTTGTATGTGCGGACCACTAATTGTAGAATATTATAAATGCTGGAAACCGCTTTTGTATCCCCTCAGAGGAGTTTGGATGAAAAAGCCAGCAAGTTACACACACAAGTTTTAAAAGAGACTGCACCCTTCTGTACACACAAAGAAACGCATGAAAAAGGAAACTCACTGATCTTAATTGGTGCCTTTGCTTCTCAGTTCCAGTAACAAAAAACGTAAAATACACAGTATATTTCAAGCGTAGACGAGACTAATAAGCTAGATCACAAGCAGCAACAAGACAATTTAGCTTCCTTGATCAACAGTAATACCTTCCATTCCTCCATCATTAAATATGAAGCCAATACAGTTTTGTATTCCAGTACATTGTATTGTATTGCATCCTTGCTGATGCAGTTATGTCTCAACAGGAAATTTAAGATGGTTCCTTCCTGTGGTTTTTTTCCTCCATCAGAAGCTGGAAACCCTTATAGAAATGTGGTAGAATGAGCTGAAAAAGGTAGCAGTTGCTATTACACAACTAGTGGGGGATTGTGACGTGATTGGTGGAGAGCAGGGGACTTCTCTGACGATATTGCTGTACAAAGTTTGAACTTAAAAAAGGCGATTTGTACGGAAATTTGTTCATGGAAATTGTGGGTGGGTTAACGGTGTAAACGGTAGAATTAAGTCATGCCACAGGTGCTGAAAGCTGCCAAATGTTACACCTGCTTCCACATTGTCAGTAATTTAATGACACAAAAAACACACCTTGCATATTAAAAAGCTGTTACGGCCAGCCCCTCTGACAACAGGACTCTGGTAACTGTATGATTGCAATACTCTGAGCAAGAGCAGCTCCGTGATTAAAAAAGAGCACTTGACCATCGAGGAGCACAATAGGGGCCTGACCTTCCCAAGCCTACAAGTGGGCCGCCGGCCCCCAAGAGCTCCTCACAGCGACTACGGATCTCATTTCAAGACATCGTGATTAAGTGCAGGCAGAGGCAGCCTCTGCACATCCTCAAGAATTCAATGACCTGCAAGATACTGAGGAGAATCTGATTATAATAACACACTATTTGCCTCCCCTTTCCCATTTGCATACATGTCATTTCTTATTTTATGGAACACCCTTCTTTTGAGGAAGTTTCTAATTTTTTTGTCCCCCCCCCTCCACTTCAAAGACATGTCATGTCAAAGACATGACCTCAATGAGGTTGAGGTCAGCTACTGAGTAGTGTTGCTGGAGTGCCTTGCTTAAAGGATAATTCCAGTTTGTTACAACTTTGGTAACTTATTTTTGTAGTTTTGGCCATTATTTGTTTTGGTTATGATAATATTGTACTCCATAAAGTAATGAGAGATCTGAGAATACGACAACATCGAAGTCCAACAGGTAGGACACAGTTTAGCAGATTATCTAAACCACTTTATTTGGAAGAAAACATTGGTAATAGTCCCTCTGAAACTGACAGTTTAAGTAATAATTTCATTAGTGTTCTTTGTTTTCTCTTCTAAATACATTTGGCTAACCCGGGAGTTTATTTACAACCTGTCTGATCATCTGGCTGCTTGTGTTTCCTGCCCAATCAGATTTCTGTTTAGCAATGTTCCAGCATTGCCAGATCTCAGCAATTAACTTGGAGAGTACAATGTTATTATCACTTATAGGAATGATGTCCAAAACTGGGACCAAAAAAGTCCCAGGTTGCATGAAGCTGGAATTTATAAGGAGGCAGAGGGGATTTTTCTGCTCCCTTTTCCTTTGCATTCAGTGTGAGAAAGATCAGTGCTACCTTTTGCATCTTTGCCTTGAATAACTTTTACCCCCCTCCCATCGATTCCCATCTGTAGTCAAAGTGAGGTCTGCTGTGAGTTATGTCAGATGGAGCGATTACCAGAGAGGGGGCCAGGAGGATAATGAGTAACAGATGTAGGTCGCTTGCTCTTTTTCTCACACATCCACTTTATCTCTCTTTCATTTCTTCTTAGTTTTTCTCTTTTAGTTTCTCTCTCTTGCTCTCTTCTCTCTCCATAAATTTTGTACCTTTTCCGTTTCATTCTGCCTTTCTCCCGACACTTTCACTCTCCATCCCTCACTTTTGCTCTCCATCTCCCTCTGGCCACCCACAGCTGTCCGGTACAAGGTGCTGGCGAACGCTCCCTGGAGCGGAGGTGCACTTGTTCTTTCCCGCTGCTAAATAGCGTGCATCAATCAGGCAGGTGTCTTTCCACCAACGGCGGGAGGCCTCTTAACGCATTGCACATGCAGCCAGAGACAATCTATCAGCAGACAGGCAATGTTAATGTGGGACTGGAGCCAGGTTTTATGCATCTGCAGTCCACTCTGTCATTGTAATATCAGTAGAAAGATACACGTTTACCACTCAGGGTGTGTTCACACCATGCATGCCAGAAGTGCTTTATGCTTTGGTTCTGTTTGTTTGGCCAGGTGAGAACAAGAACACTGTGGTTAGTTATGTATAGAACAGCTAAACTGTCTATATTGGACAATGAAGTGATAATGTGGGGAAAGAAACCTCAGATCACAAAGACCATGGCATCTTTTCATAGACCACTGGATGTCACTTGGCCAAAGATGTATCCCACTCTGCCATTGGAAATGTATTTGTGACAAAGGAGCTTAGATCTGTTTTTGGGGAGTCTACATTTACTAAGACTGTCATTACAAAACTGTTTGGAGGCAGCCTACTAGATAATGACACGGTCCATCAATCAACACACTGAGATTGAAACAAACAACATGAAAAGTCATCTCACTGGCTCGGGCAAATTTAACACATAAAGCTGTTCCCTTCACAAGCAGGGCACAAAGCTCACCTTTCCAAACAGTAACCGGTCATTTCGAGAGTTCACCAACCCCCATTCTGCTATTTCTCAAGCCAACTAGATTCAGAGCGGCCCATCCAAATGATGGTTAGTGTTCTGCCAAAGCAGCTGGAAAGGCTGGCAAACTTAGCAGCTGCAGCTAAACTGTATAAGCATTTGGGTAATTTCCCAACTAGAGTCAGGTCATCCAACAGCATCAAATGTGACACTAACCTAAGTCAATCCAGGAAAGACAAAATAACTGGTGGAGATCCCTAATAGTGGAAGCGCTAACACTATTCCATTTCACAAACGTGACACAAGTTTCTCCACCATTATTTCTCAAAATAAAAAAGAAAGTCAGTTAAAATGGTATGTTGTGTTTACATTATTATGGCTGAGCTTTGTATCTTTACTGGTTATCCTGTTGAGTGATAGACACGTCTATCAATCAGGACAAAGTACTTCTCTTGGTTTTTGTATGATGTCAGGACACTGCTACACCAATTTTGCATCTGTTGTACTAAAAGCCGTTGTACATCCTCCTTTTTATTATAATCATGTATTCTATCCTTATGTCCTTCAGCTGCCAATCACCAACCGACAAACCAATGGTTTTGCAGCCAAGGGGCAAGTCAATTGATCATTAGCAGACGCAAGTGGTAGTGGCAGAGTCATTGTGAAAAAGACAGAATTTTCTGAAGCAGGTTTAATATGTACATGCGAAATTATTTTTGAAATTTCAATATCACACATGAAAAAGCATGGTATTTTTTTCCCTCGCTGCCTTGGACCAAATCCTCAGTGCCCTACTTTTACCCCTCGCTGTGGCGTCACAAGGAAGCTTCTCATAAAAACTCTTATCCGTGTGGAATCAGGAGCTCCGGCTCCAGTGATTTTTAGGCTGATTTGTGGTATGAAGAGGACCCAAGTGAATCAATATACAGTAAGTGGGCTCTGCAGAGAGAGTGCAACCCCAGGCGGTGTCATGCTTTCAAAGAACACATACTGTCAGTGATTATTATTTCATAGAAACTGGACACCTGTGCTCATGTGTTGCTAAAGGTTACAGGAAAAGGTACAAAGGACTGAGTTTGTAAGTTGCCTCAAGATGTGTCATTAGGTTTACAGTATGAAGGATAGCAGGGTCTAAGATGGGAATTAGTGTAAACATTAACCTATATGAAACTCATTTTAAAAGGGAACACCACTTTTATTTAAGAGCTCACTTTGTCATTCTGATGGCAAAGATCTGTTAAGTGAGTATTCAGATTTCAATTCAGATTTCTTAGATAATTTACTGATTTCAAGGCCTTTATGTGCAAAACATTTACTTTTACAGAATCATACAGACTAGGGGCAACAAACATATTTCTGTACACTAATTCAACAACTAAGATCTAAAATTGTGTCATAATGAAGCTATAGGCCTACACCGCTGATCTTTTTACAATGGAGGTAAGAAAGACTTTGTTCAGGTTTCAAAGTTCAAACAATCTTATCAATTTTATCACAGGTTTAGGGTTAGTGACAATACTGAATGCTCACTAAATTATAATACCTGCTAAACATGCATGAGTGCACACATTTAGCAGTACCTCTTTTTGAAACGTCTACCACATTCAGGGGGGAAATTGAACCTTTGTTGCCTTTGTGTAAGTGTGAGAAAGTGCTGAATATGTCATGTAAATCAAGAAAAGGTGTTTCCACAACAGCTTTGAATAGATACAACCGTTTTGAGGAAGGTGTGATGTCCCACTGTACGCAATGAAGTTGCCCAATATAAGGCTTGTGGTTGGTTGACTTCCCATCGGTTGTGACATAAGAGGATACCTGGGGCCTGGGAGGGAGCCTGGGCTCCTTTCTTATGCAATTACACCACAAACCACAAAGAAATTGGACTCTGCATTGGACTGTGTTCCACATTTTGGGGGATCTGTTCTCATAGATCAGTAGGTTGAGCATGACCGCCATGGTTAAAGGTTATAGGACACTGGTCAGTGCACACAACATTTTGAGACTTAGACATGAACTTTGGAACGTAGATTTTGTCTTGTGGACTTAAAGTACTGAAGATTATGTTGATCAAATCATAAAAGGATAACGGGTGTTTTGCATATATTAGATACAGTTGATGCAATTTCAGATACAAGTTCATCCAAGGAGGATATTTTTGCTAAGGTTGGGTTCAGGTTCTGATCCTGGATATAAAAATAAATCAAGAAGGCAGCAAAACCCAGGTTGTGTACAACCACATAGCTTGCATATTTAATTATCATACATCTGCTTTGAAAGGACTTGGTCTCAGCAATGTGGAGAAAAAATATTTAAATGTTTGAATGTCATTTTAATCATCAGCATGTTGACCTGAAAGAATTTAATCTTGACTTACAACTTGAATTTGTCCTTAAGAACTTGAGACTCGCTATTAAAAGACTTGATGTGGATTTACGCTGAAAGACTGTGGTACTGTATGTGTAAAGTGTTAAAAAAATGCTTTAAATGAGGAGCCATATACATTAGCATTTATGGTCTCAATACTATAGGTGAGGTGGGTATAATATCTAAATGGAGAATGTGCATCCTGCAGTTTGATTAAGTACATCCATCATTATAAATCCTCTATCTGGACACTCGGAAGCTTAACAGACGAATCAGCTGCAGCTCTGTGTTCATTTTCAAGTAATTTCCACTGCTTGATGAAAAAAAAGAGGAAGGAGGCAAGGTAACGACTTAATTTGCTAATAGGAATAATTATAGCGTGGCCAGAGGCTAGCTCCATTAGCAGAAACAAGAACAATTTGGCTTGTGTTTATCTTGTGCTAATTGTTGCAAGCAAATGGCAAATATTTTATTAACTTCAGGAACATACTTTACCCACAGAAGGAGTGACCTGAATTTGGAATGATCTCCTGAGTATGAGGGTGTTCACAAAGACACAGAAATTGACTCTACTGTTTTGACATGATTTACACTGGAAGAGGATGTAGCATTTTGCAGAGGTGACTTCAAGAGGATGTGTACTGTGATGGTTGTTGGGTCAGTCCTCTATTCAAAATGGGGACATCTGGGTGGGCAAAGTCAACAAATTCACAGACTTTTCAGTTATTTTTCATGCTTTGTTGGGCAGAATGCAAGGACTCAAAGCTGGCATGTTTTGGTGTAACACAAAAAATTAGGGCAGGAATAAGATACTGTCCTTATCTTTTTAAATCTGCAGATATGCGTCACATGTTTTGTTGACTTTATAAGTCACATTTTTCTATTTCAGGAAGAACTTTAACATTAAGTCCACCTATTCAAGGAAGCTAGGCAGGAAACTACATGACCAATCTCCATGTACTAATAACCAAGACAAAGCTGTCCTGCACAGATAGATGCAACAAAACTAACAGCAAATTGATGTTGCTGTTAATCAAGCTCAGTTTGTCCACACCCACGCAGTCCTGAGGAGAGGTCTAATTGGGCATAATAAGTGAAAACACCTGTGTTTTGGTCCTTTTCCATTTCACTTTACCAACATTTTTTTTCCCATTTGCCTGAATGGAGAAGGCAGGGGAATCAGTATCAGTCTAAATGTGGGGTTCCAATAATGAATCAGCCTAATCAGAATGATACAGACAAAGGCTGGCGCTAAGATGTTGGCAAATGTGGAAAAGGTCAGTCGTGGCTGCAGCGAGGGAGGGAACAGGGACGGTTCTGAGTGGCTTTGACGGTTCACTGAAACATTGCTCAGAGTGCAGCGCTGTCATCAGTTTAACAATTCCTCCCTTTTCTCTCCTGTGCTGTAATGAACACAGTTTGAGAGGTCGACTAGTGACTAAGCACCGCGTCCGGTTGGGAGAAGTGTACAAAATGCCTGCATGCGTGGCAGGCAAAGAAAGCAGGCGTGTTATCGCAGGCATAGATTGTAAGGACGTTCAAGAGGCGGAAGGATTAACAGGAGTCTTCCAGTGAAACCTGAACACCTTCAGCAAGCCAAGCGAGATAGAAAGATGGGGAGAGGATAAAAGTCTTAAACAATTGTGCAACAAGCATGCAACCTATATAATCTAGGCTATTAAGCTTCTACCTTTACCGAGATTAAATGGGCCTTCGCTACGGTTCAGCACAATCTTCCCTCTCGCTCCAGATGTTGTGCTTTTGTATGTTGAGGCTATTATCTCCCCGGCTTGACATGATCGTCTCGGCGCATGTTAAAGGCGCACATAATAACCACTGGAGCACAAGTCAGTGGATAGACTAACACGCCGTAATGGGCCCGGACACTTGTCAAGTCGCCTTTTGCTCACACGGAGGGCCGCCATTTGCCAAATGACCGGCTGTTTTTTGGGGGGTTTTTGGAACAACTACATGGTAACCGTTTGCATTCACACATTGGCTCTTTAAAGTGGCCGTCTGATACACTCCAAAGTACTCAAGCAGTCATTTTGACACTCGAGGCATGAGTCAGACCGTGACAGCGTGTGAGGAAAGGTGCGACAGAGCCAGGTAGACGCGACAAGTCGCTCCACGAGGTGCCAGCTTTGACGGAGCTGCCACCGGTGTGAGTGAGAGGTCAACACCTCTGGAATAGACTTGTCAAATTAGGGAGTTTGCACTAGTTTACCACTAACAGGCACTAATTAGTGACACTGTACGCTAACACACACACATACAGAAGGAGAGCACACGTCAGCACAGCCAGGGAGCAACGAGTGTAACAAACCAGAGATTATTTTGTCAGGTTGTTCCCGCCCTCAGGGGCTGAAGGTCCATTGAATTGTACCAGAAGTAAATTGAGATATCCACAAGTTAAATTAAAGTCTCCCAATTGTAATATGCTTTTCTTTTACCTGTTCATGACCAGATGGACATAAAAAGTTCCCTTCGATGTGCAGCCTAGAAGGTATTTGTTCTTTTATTGCTGTGATATCCTGTGTGTTATGTGCCTGAATGTGCGTTCCTTCCCTTTTTATTTTGCCTTCCTCCTCAAACGCGTGTGTTGTCACAGTTCAGCTGACTCTATTTTCCATATTTTATAAATAGCCAGGAGAAAAGTATTAATTATCCTTGTACAATTTAATGCACCGAGTACTTTAACCTTTCAGGTTTCCGTTAAACACCGACATAACAAGGCATATCCATAGCGGCAAACGTGATTTATGACAGGAATACCTAATTCTTGTTTTTAAATAGGTTGGACGGCAATCTGCATACATTTAAATGCGCCTGCAAACAATTTCTCCCCCCTCCTCTCCCTTGTCTCGGGGACCTTGTTTAATATTCAGGGATGATTTTTTTGTCCACATACATTTTGGTCTGTGTCACCTTAGATTAAATTATTACCGTTTTGCAGCCTTTGCGGTGCAGGCCCGGGGCCCTTATTTACTAGAATCAATGAAACAGTAATGAAAATCCATTTTTCATAGTATCAGCCCCTGCTGTCTTTTATTTAGTTAGCTGTGTCTAAGCAAGCAATTCATTTTGTTTAAATGCCACCCTGAGAAAAAGGCATTAGCGCGGAAAGGGTTAACCCCCCAAAAAATGAAGATGCTCTGCTCGGCACAGCTGCTGTGATCCGACACACAGAGAGCACCCTGAATAACTTTATCCCCAAAACAGCCATGTGGGATTTGATTATTTTGAGGTGTAAGGCTTGGCCATGCTATAATGCTATTGCTATTATAAACAGAGACGAATCTTCACACTTGGCATTCAGTAATAGAGTATTGATGACTCAGATGCTGTCAAACAACAGATCTCCACATGAGTGACTCTCATATTTACACAGCTATATGGACAGTTAAATAAAGCATATCAAACATACATTGATGCACCCTTGGGTTAACAATCCGAGTGCAGAGAGGATTTGATGTTTGTGCGGTATGGTTGTGCTAATATTTTACCGGCATGTTAAATACACGTGCTGAGCCTGTGTGTGTGTGTGTGTGTGGGGGGGGGGCTAGGAGGCGCCGTTCACCTTCTGGGACACAGCTCATGACGGCGAGGTAATATGACACACTCCCAATCTTGCATATTAAAATATCTCCATCTCAGGAGCACGGTGTCGGCTTTGACTGCCGTACATATTTAAATGGGTTTGTTTATTGACTTTGGCTAGGGTCGCGCGTGTGCCAGCGGTAATGAAACAACAGAACAGGAGTTAAGAGAATGCAAGAGTACAAGGACAAGTGATTCAGTGGGGTCTGTTAAGTATGTATCATTTACATATGTGTAGTTTGGAACGATTGACAACATATAATAACAACTGAATGTGACAGTCAATCTGAATAATCTAATTTGACAAACTGGCTTGAAAATGTTTTATCTACTAACTAAAAGGTCCTCTTCTGGTCACACAAGCATTATAAACAGGTGGACACAATTATATATTTTTTAACATAAAATGTAGTACAAGAGAATCACAAGTCACCAGTGTAATTCTAAAACATAGATATTTGTTTTTCCAACTTATTTGAATTGCTTTTGAAAATTCAAATACTTGCATGTGAATCTAAACTGCATAATAGTTCATGTTCTTTCATGCAGTGTGTGACAGTTTTCTTAGCCAGTTTTCTTAGCCAGTTTGCATTGTAGGGCTCTTTTGAATAAAGGGACTTTTATCCTAATGAAACTTTTACCTGTTAAAGTAAAGGTAAAGAAGAAAGAAATCCTGGACCAAATGCATCCAGGAAATATTTCAGCTTGATAGTGTTTTCCTATACTTTATTGTACCTACTGTTGATGACAGTAAGGTGCCTTTGCTGTTAAAATTTAGCACACACAAAGCTTAAAATTAAATGCAGTGATGCCCAGAGGTTCCTTTTGTGTACCTGCAAACACAGCCATCAGATTAAATTCAAATGTACTTGTCAGTATTTTCCTTTTTGTTAGTGACAGTGCTTTTCCGTGCATTTTTTTATTGTGCTTGCTGCATTAAAATGAGAGTAAATATATGAAACTATTACGTTTAGTAATACTGTTATGTACTACCTGTAAATGATGCTAAATAGCTTCTCCATACATATATTGTGTGCAGTTTAAGTGCAGCACGCGCCTTCGTAGCCGTCTCTCTGTACACACCACAAAAGATCAAGGGCCCTGCCATGTCAGACGTGACACTAAAGGTTCCTACACGCCCTCCTGCTCTCAGATTAGATGACTTCATAAGCAATGAGTGTGTGTGTGTGTGTGTGTGTGAGAGAGAGAGAGAGAGAGTGGAGGTGAAAGGAGGGAGGCCCCCGCCCTTTCTGTTGCACGATGAAATAAAATTTAATAACTGAATAAAAATGTAAATAAAGATTTGCTTAAAATGAGTTGTCCGTGAGATAATTCTCTTTCCCCCCTGCCCCTCTTGTCGTCCTCCTCCTTGAGCTAATACTGTGATGTGAGGGGTGGGGGTGGGGTGGGGGGTTATATCGAGCCCGTCCTGATGTGGCGTGTGACCTTTTGAAAGGCGCTCGGCGAGGGTTGATTAAAGACGTATTAAATTTGTTTAAATAAACCTCCTTGTAATGGCACATCATTTGTAAGAAGCTATTAGGGAAACGCCGGGGAAAAAATTGCGACGCCGTTATTTGCATGAAAATGTGCCCCGACCGCTCAAATTGAGGAGCGCTCCTGAATGAGCAGCGACGAAAGAGGGGTGACACTTCTATAATTTCTCCACCACACCCCACCTTACCCCCCCACCCCCCTTGATGCTGTGACAAAAAGCTGATCAAACTTCCTGTGTTAAACCATGGGACGGAGGCGGAGCTCGTGTCACATAAAAACATGCCCGCTTGACAGAGAGACGCCGCCCACCGAGCCCACCTCTCTCAGCTCTACCAAACGCTCAAGGTACACCTTTGAAGGGAGTAATTAGGTGATGACAATGCCTGGATACATTAAAAATATCACAAAGTCCCAGTAGGTGGGAGGGCTGAGTGACAGGTGTTTGGAAATCTGCATATGTAGAGTTCACTGTCCAAAATGTATATAGTGCTACCATTGTAACCCCGAATGTACAGTTTCCACTTTTATTTCCCCTTAAGTAGCTTTTGGGTTGTTAAATTCATCTTTTTCTACACGTTCTGACAGTATTATATATTTTCTGTATAGCTCTTCATTTAAGCTATATGATGTTTACAATGAGTGAAATATTCAAACCCAAGAATTATTCTAGATTTCTTTTTTGGCATCATTTTATACACATATCCCCAATATGCAGACATGACATGACATTCTGACATATCTGGTATACTTTGGAAACTTTGAGATCTCCACTAGATTTTTTCCAAGGCTTGGAAGCTTTGGCTGCAGACCGGCGTTTACGGAGTTAATCCTTTATAAAATCTTTTTGGGGACGGGAAAATTCTTGGCCATTTGTAACAATTTAGAAATGCTTTTAAAGCCTTGTAGATAAACTGAAATACAATGAAAGTCAAGCTAGAAGCAAAGCTGCTGTAAGTTATGTTCTCATGAAAATGTACACATCTGTCTCTCATATCACAAAAGAAAAAAACAAGTATATAGCTCAAGACCATCACTCAGTGCTTCTGAAATACAAGGACAACAGTGCAAAGACATTAAACCTGTTCTTCTTGGAAAAGATTAAAATCCACTCATCATTTCTATGAATACCACAGAGAAATGTTTAGATGCCTGTTTGGAAACCATGGATGCCTTAAGAAGTTCATCATTCAGTGTCTCTAAAAGTGGATGTAAAGGAGGATCGAGCCTGTGAAAACTCGTCACCCAAGATTTTCATGTCAAGATTGCTTGTGGAAAACAATTTGTGACAATACTTTTCACGTCTGTTTGGTTAGTTGCTGTTTGCATCTGGAAAAAAATGTAAATAATGAAAAATCTATAAATAAACCAGATTTAAAGACAAATCTTAACTTCTTGCAAAGTGCCTAGAAACAACTTGGCTTGTTTATTTAGAGTTTCTTTCTTTTCTCATTCGACCCAGGAGGGAGTTTAACTCCAGTCAAAACTGGGGCAGGGAGAAAAGAAGTGCTGTCAACCCCCTCGGAGAGAAGTTCTAGGCCTCGGCCAAGTTGAAGTTGCTGGGAAGGGATGGAGGGATGTTCAGCAGAGCATGAGGCCGAAGCTAAAGTTGCTGACAGGCGAACAGCTTGGGGAGGAAAGTTGAGATAATTAAAAAGAAATACTTTTTAGGGGGAAGAATGGCTCGTTGATCAACTTAAGAAATGAAAACAGGCAATGAAATCGCCCATGTGTCCCCTCTGTCGACTGCCGGCTCTGATGCTCCATGCTATCATTTCAATGTTGAGTGATAGCTGGCTCCATGCACTACTGGCCTATAGAGTTAAAGTAGACCTCATATTCTTTTTAACATTTGTTTAATGCACTGTTTTAACAGGATGGGATGCTCCATGATAACACTAAGCAGATTTGGGGGATCTGAATCTTGAATTTCAGCCATTAGACACAGAAGTTAGAAGATATAACAGCTAACAGGACTAGAGATGTAGCAGTTGAGCCATAGAAATAAGTTTGACTTGATGCGTTTTGGGAATAAAAAGCTTGGAATTGTACAGTGTTTGTACTCTCTGGAATGTCTTGTAGCTTAAGATTTTTTGACCCATGAAAAGAACTGAAGAATTTAACAAATTGCCCTTTGTCTACACTGTCATATATGTTTTATAACTTGCGGCAGTTTTAAGAAGTTACTAACAGGCTAAAATGCCTGCAGTGTGGGGTTACTATAAACCACCTAATATGTCTTAAAACAGTTAAAACAGCTATTTTCAACACAACAGCTGTGAAAATGTACTACTTTAAGTTAAAATTGTTATTTAAATATTATTGTTGGAAGCGGTATAATTACTGTAATTGTCAGGGTTGTTATATTTTTGGTCATTTTGATATTATATAGTCTCAGTTTAAAAAAAATCATTAAAGGAAAGCTCAAGATCCAAGATGCTTTACATTGATTTCTTTTTTTAGCACTTTTCAATTGTCAAGTATACTGTATCATACAGTAGGACTGGTTAAGCCCACTGTAATGTACTTCATGTACTAGGGCTCAGAAACTTAGGAGGATGAGCAGACATTTCATTTTAGATGACAACGAATCAAGAATAAAGATCAGAGAGAAAAAAGAACATGCACTATTTGGCATTTCTTGTTTTTAAACGTTTTGGAAAATCACATTTTCGACACATTTTTGATAAAGCCTCATTGTGTAAACTTGGGGAGCAAGGACTAATAAATACATAGGATGTGATCTTTCCCTTCCTACCTTCCTCTCCTTTTCTCTGTTCTGTCTTGCAGGAACGGCAGAGGACAGAAAGAAAACTGTCCTCTCTACATCTCTCCTCCTCCTTTCCTTCCATGCTCCACCTGTCTGCCTCTCTGACCTGCAGCACATTGGGCCGTGTAATTTGAGGCGTCTGGTCAGTGTAAAACAGCTGAAGGGAGCAATCAGGTTTGTGGCTGATTACCTTTTTGGTAGCGGTTTCACAGCACCAATATGTGTGTGTGTGTGTGTGTGTGTGTGTGTGTGTGTGTGTGTGTGTGTGTGTGTGTTGTAACAGCACCTGACACGTTGGTCGCAGTGTGTCGGCTTGGCGGTTGGTTATTCACTGACAGCAACAGGAAGGCCAGAGAGGTGCATCCCCCCCCACCCACACACACACACACACTTATCTCAGTATGTGTAAGGCTCTTCACTTTACTCCATTTATTCCTTAACCTTTAACCTTAAACCCAAATTCTAATTCCACAATGGGAAAAATCCACCTATTTAAAAGTAAAGGTAGACAGTAAGATAACACACACACACACACAGGTAGCTGCTGTTTATAATACACTTACACAGTAACACACACACACACACACAGGAAGCACCTTTCTATTAAGAAATCCCTTGGTTTGACACCACAGCTGTCATGCTGTCACTGTTTTCACACAGGATGTTGTTTTAACAGTTGCATTATATTACACAAAGAGCAGTATGTAGATGTTAAATATTCTACAATGTAGCAGAATTCTTATCAGTATGGGTCCTGTGGACCTAAACAGGTAGGGGAAGGCACTGGAGCCACACACACAAAGAGTACATAGACTGCATGTAAAGTTTTTCATGTATACCAAGACTATACTTACATAGGACTATCAGATACAGTATATCTGATATATATATATATATAGGACCCAGACTGGAAGCAGACCCGGTCACGCCCAAATCATATCCATAATTGGTTTAACAGTCGTAATGTGACAGTTTGACAGACTACTGTGACACTTAGGATGCCATGGATGTTGAAGTCTGTCTCAGAATGTGTGTAAAACTCTGTCTAAACCCAGCAGGTTTAATCTACCTTCACTGGACAGATAAAAAGTAAGAAAACAAAAGGAGTCCCGTGACATTTCGTCCAGTTACAGTAATGAACCGCGAGGCCTTGACAGCCCATCACAACACACACACACACACACACACACGCAAACACACACATACATCTACTAAAAACATCCAACTCTTGCTAACTCGACAATACTCAAGGTTTTCTCTGGACAGGAAATGGATTCAGAGAGACGTGGAGCTCAGTAATATGAACAGGTCGCGTCAAGGACTCAATACAATGCGACAGGAAGAGAAACCTCTGTGCTGCCCCAGAGAGAGCACTTCCCCTTGACATTGAACACAGACAGTGAATGAGGGGAAACTAGTGCTGCATGACAGGTACCCAAACTCCAAATGAAAAGAAGCCATTCTTTACCTGTAAGACATTTATAGCATCTTATTTTCTCATGTAGAACGGCTTAAAATCTAATAAAAACTACATCCTGCGTAATTTCCTTAAAAAGGCAACACTACAAACAGTGAAGCAGTAAAGATAGGCATGTAGTAGAGAGTAATCCTACTTTGACTCACATCTGTTGGCTGACACACATGTAAGTGCCATTCATTCATCATCATGGGCATTAAAACTGAGGTGAGATATTAAAATCTCTGTTGAAAAAGGCCAGTTTATATTTGAATACACTTTAGAAATTATGTCAAGTTATGTAAAATGTAGATTTGTATATTATATTTTGAATTCTGATGATTGATTTTAGAAATATATGGGAGGAATGCAACGACATGTTGCTGAGCAAGGCAGTTCGTTTAACAGTGAACCTACTTCGTGGCTTACAGTTGAGATACGTCAGCTGGTTGGTAAACTATAGGAAAACAGGGAAACTGGATATATTCTGCACACCTTCCCTGGATATTACCTTAAAGCTACAGCAACAGTCAAGATTCTCATGTAACCAATCTTGCTATAAATGCTTTATTTAATTTACACTGACTCAACAACCTAAAGAACAACTGTGTAATCATTTTTGTTGTTCCAAAGTCAGGCCTACCTATACTTTTGCTTTATCACTTCCAAGTTTTCCCATTACCCGGCAGTTACACACACTACTGCAAAATAAAATGGTCTCATTCATAGCTAAGATCAAAATCAAATATATTCATGCCTACTTTCTTTAACACTGCAGATCCCTGTCCTGCCTCTAAGCCTCTAACTCTGTGGCTCTCTGTGATCAGACAGAGGTGTCACACAGGAGCCCCCGAGGCCCCAGAGCTCTTTATCCCCACTAAATCATCACTGACACACTGCCGTGCCAAAGCCACGCACCTGGCACCGCAGCTGAGGAGCCTTGACGAATACAAAACGGATGTTACGGCAAGTCTTGCCACCTCGGAGGTGAACACTCAACACGCGGTCGGAGAACACAGCTCGACAAAGAGGGAGGGGGGGAGGGTTTTGTGGAGGCCAGATGAAGATACTGAAACGCCACAACAGTGAGGAGGTAAGGCGTTATGTAACACTGCTCTGCCAGATTGACAACTGCTATGTTTGAACAAGAAAGACCGAATATGTTCCTTTTCAGGAAGTCTGTAGAGGCTAACACTGTCTGAACTCAGTTTTGTCACTTTTTGTTTATATGGAGAAAAAGGAGGAACCACTAATTAGGCTGACACACATCTTTTATGATAAATCCAGAGTCTAGTGCTGTTGTTGCCCTATCAAGAAATACATGCTAAGTTAGCATTAGAATTGAGCTGTTTATGCTAAAGGTTATAGTTAAAAGGTAATAGGACACCATGGTTCCCCAGGTCACATTTAGGTCATTTGTAAACCTAAAAGCAGTAGATAATAGTCTGTCTCTTTCAGAGCATTAGTTCAGCTCTCTGTTTTGTAACTTATATTATTGTGCCACCAACACCGTCTTCTTGTACTCAACCTAATCCAAGGTATTTGTTTATCTTCATCAGCAGGATTAAGTAAAAAGAAATGTACTGATATGTAAGACATATCTGAAAATGTCCATCAGCCTATCAGAGATTAAGAACATCAGATACCCAGCAAGTGGAACACAGCGACATCTCTTCTTATCCAGTCACTGAAAGCACAAAGTCAATTCCAGTAAGTAAAAGGTCATTTGAAGCAGTGGATATTATGAATCCTTTGTTGACAGAGACACCTTAAGATGATTGATAACACAAAAATAAGAGAATCTAGCAGTTAACGTCAGTCCTTGGTTGAGCGCTCTCCAGACGTGATCCTCTGCTTTACTAGAGATACAGCACGATGAGCTTCAGGTAATGAGATTTCTTTTTTTATCCCTCCATAAAAATGCATATATAACGTTCTGGAAACAAACTCTTCAAATGCAGACATCAAAACAAATGGTGAATTAAGGCACGGCACTCACTGCCTTGTTCTGAGAGCATGGCCTTGAGCTACCGATTTTTAAACTGTGCCACCGTTAATTTATGCGAAGATCTGAACTAATTCTTTGGCAACTGTGAAGCGAGAATATTAACGCGATGTATTTCCTTGTCGATGATAATGCTGCGCTCTTAATTTGAGATGTGCGGTGTAGTCGAACATGAAATGGAAATTTGCCCCAAACTATGTATTTGTCACTGAGTGTCGGATGTGGAATGAGGTTACATGCATCCTTTGCTACCCACACTCTTAAGATACAAGAAGAGGTGTATTTCCCCCCTCACTGTGGTGTGTATGTATGGAGAAAGCTCCAACTTAAAGCCCTGGTTTAGAATATATTATATTTACATATTTCCATCCAGGGTGGTTTTTATAATGAATTTGCATAGATTTCCTGAAGAGTTTGCTTTATGCATGGAAAACAAACTAATCCTTCGTAAAAAAAATAAATAAAAATAAAAATACAGGCAGGTTTTCCTCCAGCATTTCTTTCCTGACCCCTCTGAGGTCAAAGCCCATTTTTGTAAACACTAAAGTTGGCACTTCTTCAACAATGATCATATGTTCAGTACAAACTGAGCTCTAAGTATTAAGTTGGTTAAAATGACAGGCTGTCCTAAAGACAAAAAAGTCAAAAAATTATGAAATGCATTGAAAATACACTCAAAATAATGCCAACAAAGACTATTTCAGTAAACTTTAACAGTAGTTTGCGTTATATAAAAGTGAGACTCCAGGGGTCCAAAGTAAAACCTACAATCTAATGCATGTACAATTCATTCTACGCCTTATCTTATGGAAAGGTAAGAGAACTCGTTCACTCGTTCATCTCCATACCTGAAATTATTCATGAAGTCAAGAGTGCAGGGAAAGTTCCCATGCAGAAGTAGTCTAAGAGGTCGGTGCTACTTTAAGTTGCATAAAAATATTTCTGTGGTTTAACTAAATTGGGGCAAATATACTCCATTCCAAATAATTCAGTACACTCAGATGTGGAGTAGTTTTTGCCTTGCTGGGATTAAAGTGACTCTACTCTAAAGAAAAATGACAGCATTTATTGTTCGATCAAACTGTCTAACATGACCCTGTGTCAAAGCAGGGAGTAGTGTGACATCCGCACAGTGCAGTTGTTCCCAACCTGTGCATCAAAACTCCCAATGTCAATCTGAGGAATTGTAGGATGATTAACAAGATGGGGGGGAGGGGAACACATCTTTGCTACACAAATTATGTTTATTTTTTTCTCTAATCTTGCTTTTTTTGTTTTAGAAGGCACTGACACATGCACTTTTGTGTTGTCTGGATATAAGGTTTGTGCTGTGTGAAATAAAAACCTTATTTTCCTTTTGTGTCAGATGTCTACAGTGAAGTTTTCCACCTTCTATGACAAGCATTTGCTGCATTCCTTGTCACTGGTTAGGTTTTGCATGGTTATTTTTTTAGCTTACAAAAAGACAAAAACATGTATATGATAAAAAGTCTAATTACATACAGCAAGCATTGCAAAAAACAATGCAGGAAATGTAAATGAGACGTAAACAGAAGTAAATGGTCTGTAACTCTACGTGACAGTGGTATTCTCGTGGAACTGCAGAACCACCCACTCTAAGCAGGAGTAAACAAATGCTCTGAATATTTAGAAAGACTTCAAAATATTGCACCCAGGTGAACCTGTGACAGAAGAAAAAAAAAAGCCCTTTTAAGAGCCTGTGAGAGGATGTGAACGCTTTACATTATGGCCAACCCGTAACCCTAATGGATACAAACTGTCATCAGGCTAATCCCCAGGCCACCTCATGCCAGTGCCACCCAGAGAGCGCACGGCCAAAGGTAACGTCACTTTTCCTGCTTTTCCAGGATGAAGGCTGGTGTCCTGGTGGGTACACAGGTCAGTTTACATCATGCTAAATGAGGAGGAAGTGATGCGTTTATCCTGTGTAAACCTCTGCTGAGCATACAGGATGCTGCAGCTGCCTAAAGTTTACCTGCTGGATGTAAACCATGAACACACACACACACACACGTACAGAATGAGCAGAAGCGCACATACGCTGCACTCAGCTGCGTGCACACACATGCAGATATTCACACATGTATAAACACACATACAGGCCATGTATATATAATTTATTATTATTATTGTGATGTCCTGTACCCGCTAAATTGTAAAAACTCTCAGCGCTGACACATTTATAAACCGGTGCCTAATTACGCCGCAGTTCATTCTCAGTGTGTTTGTCCTTTCAAACTACTTTCTCTATGAAATCCATCCATTACTGCCTCACCTCCCTCTCACCTTTTCACGTATAAACTTCCTGCAGGTCTTAAAAAACCCCAAACGGCTCCAAGAGGAACGTGCCCGCTGCAGGAGGATTTAACAAATTGGGAGAGGACCCAGATTATGCATGGTTAAATGATTAAATCGCCGAGGTACAGAGCAGAGGAAGGAGGGAGAAAGGAAGAAAAAAAAAAAGGAAAACAGGTCAACGTGCACCACAGAGTGCTCTGGGGAAGGCAGCAGATAAGAGTTTATCACAAGCGTATAAGTAGATACCGTTAATCCTCCTTCTGTGAGTGTTCTACATGAAATAAATCTGTGACTGACAAACTGGAAAGATACTATTGTTTTAAAGGTGGAGGGATACAGGCGGATGGAGGGGTGATGGTTGTTGTCAGCAGATAAGCGTGTTGATAATCAATTCAACGGCGGGTTGAGCAGCTTTTTTCGGAGGACGAGGAGAATAGAGGATGCAGAGCGAGCCTGGCGAGGCAGGTAGACAAGCAGGCGGCGCTGTGCTTAGCTGGTGAATGTTTAGCCCTTAATAATTAATCCCACAGACTTGCCAAAAGCAAGATTGATTATTCTATTAGAGGTAGGGATCAACAATGACCTGACTGTAGCTCTATTTCACACACCGTTTGAGTGGCGAGAATTACCCCACACTGCACACTGCTTTAATAATACTCTGAGCCATGATATTATCCTAAAATATTATATCACATATGAAATAATACATTTTCCTTTTACTTTGTTAATACAATAAATTACAGATTACTAAGAGAAATAAAGTAGTTTGCTTATTATCATTTCATTGCTGTCAATCAAAAATCTTAAAACTCTGACAGGTGATAGGTTCTTGAATTAGTCTTTCAAAACCTTTAAAAAGCATCACATACATTCTAGCATGCCTGGTGGTTGAGTCAAAACAATGAATTCTTCCAAAATATTAGATTTGGATTTGGATATATTTGGGATAAACATATTAAAAAACGATTTTGGACAAGATCCCATTAATAACATTAGAATTTAAAATGGCCCAGACAGTAGACAGTAGTTTTTATTAATATATCAACAAGTCCTCCAACCTAAACGACAGAATAGGTCGTTTGCCAATGACTCCCAAAATACAGACATATATAGGCGTACCGGACCTTCGTCGTCATGGTAACAATAATTAACACGTGGTTAACATTGTGAAATGTGAGTTAAAATAAGTCAATGCAGCAGTCTCCTGGATGAAAGTCCTGTGTTGTTTGACACATCCATCCACCCCAACCTCCTCCTTACGTGGATTTTGTCGCTCTTTATACTACCTTGCCAGACTTCCGCCATTGCTCCCCTAATTGCTACAGCCACCAGAGGTCACCGCCTAATAATAAACATAAATATGGGTCATAATAAGCTGTTTGCACAGACGACCTATAGGGTCCTGTTTTTGGGGGGGACAGTCTCTATTATATAGTAGTTCAGTCGGAGATGTTAAGGAATCGACCATTTATAGCACACATTTATACAGTTAGATGTGCGGCAATAAGGATTATGCTGGGAGAAAAATCCCCCGTTTATAGACATACATGACCTTCTTATTAAATCTTAGTTTAATCATCAGCAACAAAAATTTGGAGGGAGCTGTGGCAGCAAACAGTATTGGTATGAATGCATCAGCAGAGTAATAGTGACACGTGTCAAGTTATAGTTGCCGTGCTGTACACCTGCGTGAATATCATTAGATGTTTCTGCTCCGCTGAACACCGCACAGCTGATGAATGTGTCAGTGATTGTGTATGAAGTACGAATGAAACAGCCGATGCCAATCAGTTAATACAAGCGCAACGCCATGCTTCATTGATAAATACGGTATGTTGCCATGTGGGACAGACAAACTGAGATAGAGGTCTTCACTTTTGGACCAAATCCTAGAGGGGCCGATGGGAAACCTACCCATGCCGACGTGCAGAAATACATTTTGGAAAAAGTAAGAGGCCATGATCTGATCCAAAATGCAACAGACACAAATAGATAAAACACCAACACTCTCTATCTCTCTCATTTGTCTGTGATGACCCCACTCGGGTATTAGACATAAAGACAAACGGACCTGAGACCCTCAGCAGAAGAAGGGGACTCTACGGCGCCCAATTAGACTGAATATAATCTGGAACGACCGGACAGGCTTGGGTTTTGGACAGAAACAAAAAATGTGGCTGATTTGAGGTCAAACATTTTCATTCTGTGCCTTCACAGATATGTTGGGTCTCTGGTCGTGCCGAGTGTGCAGGCTCACATCATCGAGCACTTCATAACTGTTCTGCAGCCTAGTTAAGTTAAATTTCCCAAATCCCGCCTGCCTCAGAAAGACTTTTTATTGACGGCTCAGATGCCCATCTAGTGCCAGGATTTTTTTTTTCTTTTTCTTCCTCTCTCTGGTTTTTGGAGGGAAGGAAAAGTCTCAGAAAATTGTCCTTTGACTCCCTAAACCCTCCTCAGCCCCTCCGGCTTCCCTCTTGAGCTCATATCCACCCACAACACACACACACACACACACACACACAAGGAAAGCTACATATCAACAGGGTATCTAACCACTGGGAGGCAAGAGATCCACAGAGGTGTACATTAACATAAATACCAAATCTGTTGGAGGAGAGAGGGAAGTGTGTGCGTGTGTGTGTGTGTGTGTGTGTGTTTGTGTGTGTCAGAGGGGACGGTATGGGGTGGAGGGGGGGTGAAACAATGCATTCATTGTGTGCAGAGGGAGGATGGGAGAGAGAGAGAGAGAGAGAGAGAGAGAGAAGTGTAGAGTGCAGCTCCATCTACAGGCCGAGAGATCACACACACACACACACACACACACACACACACTCTCTCCCTCTCTCTCTCACACAAACGCACACACACTGGGAAACACACTTACACTCTTCCTTCCCTACCACACACACACTCTGGCTGAAAAATACAAATTGTCTCACCTATTTTTTTTGCCTGTATTTGTCCCTCACACACACACTCATTTATCTTTCATGCACATACCACCTCATTCATTTAAAAACACACACACACACACACACACACGCTAATTCTTTTCTAGCTCTTACATGAATGATAACTCTCTGCAGAAGACAGACAGGGATCTTTTTCACATCTTCTAAATTATGTTAAGCATCATGTTAATGCAGATTACAGTTTACAGGAAAAAAAACAACAACAACAACACGAACATCACAGCAGCATCCTGCTTCCCTCTCGAGGTCTGTTAAGATCAGGTAATGCAATTAAAATCTAATTAAAACCACATTAAATTGCTTTTAAGCAGCGTTGTTTGTGTCAAGCACAGACAGGATCTCTCTATTTGCATGATAACACGTACGCAGACACTCAGAGATACAAAACTGTAAGCAGCATCGAAATACACACAAGCACAACAACATTAATATATTCACACAAGTACCAATGCATACCTCACACACACATTTTTGACACTACATACGCAAACAACATTTAACATTTATGAATTGCAGTATTTTGTGTCTTTTACTAGTAACATATTAGATATTAGTGATATATATTAGATACTAGATGTGCATATATATACTTGTTTTCAAATGACTAAGATCTTCAATTTGATTTAGAGGCGATTTTTCAAATCCTAAAAACCCTTCTGATAATAGTTGTTGGGTTATGTTGCCAAGGAGACACAACACAGTCCTAATAAAGGATCTGAGCTGAGTTTTTGACTTAAATTATTATTCATTCATAAATAAGTCAATATGTAAATAATATACATTTTGGTGTTCACAGAGGGGACGTCTGAGTCTTCGTAGCCAAGACTCCCTCGAGATTTTACCTGTCACCAGAAAGTTACCGGTTCTAATCCCCAAACTAGCTACAATGTTGAAAGCTACTCCAACCAGGTCAAAGCAAACAAAAATTATTTTAGGCAAAGGTGGTTGAAAGGTAAGAGAAGTACAACGGTTCACCAGTTTGCAACTCCACTGCAGCTTTTGTCCCTTTACTGTAAGCATGGCACTGAGCAGAACATTGCAGGAAAAAAAGCTAAAAAGAAAAAAAGAGCTCAGCTGAATTTCCCAGGATATTAAAAGCTTTCAAAAAAAACAAAAACCCTGGTTCTCCCCCACCTTTCAGCCATTTAGCTGTTCAGGAAGTCCCACATAAAGCCAGTTGGTCCTGCTCTGTCATCACCTCAGCAACAGCACTCTCATACACTCACAAAAATTTGTGGCATTATGCACAATCGGGTAACACGCCTTCAGTTCCTCTTGCCTTGATTCAGCCTAAGAGGAAATTTACAGTGATAGCTTGACTAAAAGGCTGGCAAGCAGGAGGGAAGAGGGGGATCAACAGGCCATGAAGTCTGGTTCACTTCCTGTTCTTTTCATCTGTTTGTTTGTTTTATTTCTTTTTCCATCCCTCTGTTTGCACTCTACAACACACTGAACTTAACTGTTACAAAATGAGTTTAATTCTGACAAAAAGGGGTCAAACTGACTCCAAAAGGCTCTGCTGTTTTCCTCAACATACATCATTTGGTTCTATTTCTAATTTTCTGGATCAAATCTTATTTAATTATCTCGCTGGAAGCAGAAAAGGTCAGGACAGCATCAAGATTCCTTTAATACGTTTTACTCTTCCAAACTATCTCCTTCCTCAGGGATATCTTTTAGCAATATGACTGAAGCCCCAGCATCTGTTTGATGTACATTTTCTTATACTTAGATCAGTTTTTTTATAAAGCCAAAAATGGAATTTGCTGTCTCCAGATGAAAATGAGGTATTCATTAGGCAAGTATCTACCTCCCTGTCCAATTTACTTAAATAATAATAATAATGTGATATGGTCTTGATTTTAGTGAGAAAACCCCTTTTCCTCTTCCCCTCCTCCACAGAGGGGTCAGTGGTGAAAAAGAAAACAACAGAAACACCTGGAGCTGGTAGGAAATCAGCATTTTGCTCAAGGACACTTCAGCAAGGCAGATGCTTTCAAACAGGAGCTTGACGTTGGCTCTTACTCACTATATCACCCTGAATTCCTGTAAATCTTCCAACATGCAACTGCATGTTACTTCAGTCAGTTAAATGCAGTGGACAGAGGAGCAAACTGCTCAGGTGTGATCACATCATCAGCTACATCTCTGCTGCAGATGCGACGGTAGAAACCGAACCTGACATTGCAGAACTGAGAAGTAATTAGAGGCCAAGGCCGCCGCGCTCCCTCGCCTGACACCAAATCAATGCAGTTTTTCCGCGTTATCAATTAAAGACGTGTAATTACAAGCGTGGAGAATTGCCTCTCACAAACAGTCAAGCCGGAGATGGCCCTTCACCGCTGGCTGGCTCCAGACCGGCTCCTCGATATGCCGCACCTTGACCCCGATGCCTTGAATGACAACCTGGAGCTGCAACGACCGGGTTGTTTATGGATTTTACGGCTCGCTCCAAACACCTGAGCGATAAACTCAGCGTAGCGTGCAGCACCGAAATGCTGTACACTTGGTAGCGAGCCAAAGAGCAAAATGTATTCCTCAAGAGCCCAGGTCCCAATTGGAGCCAGCTGGGTTTGAACCATTAGCCGGTACAAGCAGAGACAACCTGGTTGCTGAGTGCGCCGACACTCCTGGGTAAATGAAACAGGGCTCTACACTACTCCCTCCTCCCCTCCCAACATCCACCCCCTCCACCCCGCGGCCTCCCATCAGCACCTGGGAAAATGGATTTGAAACGAGGGCAGCTCCCCTCCCCCCCTCCCCCAAATGAGCAGATGGAGGCTTCCGCAACGATTATCACCACATTACCTGGGAGTCTGTTGACGAACAGGAACAATACAGGCGGCGCTAATAAACCCCAATCAAACATGACACCCCCGCTAATGTTGCTCACTTCTCTATCCCTACAAGGCAGAGCTAGTCGCACTGATTCGTTTTCATCAAACGGCCCGGCTACAGCTGCATTCTCTACAACGGGGGAGAGTCAGCAGAGGTGATTTCTTTCATAGGTCAGTCACCTTATGATCATAAAAGCATGGTGGAGTCATTAGTAAGACATATACACCAGTGTTTCCTCATGAATTTTACTCTTGTCAGGGTAGGAACAGCATTTAGACCATCATGAGACTCTGAAACTCCCCACTAAATTCAGATCCATAAGAATTAGAGCGATTTATATGACGAGTGCACTCATGTAAGTGCATTCTTGTCTATTCATGTGTATATTTTTACTATGTGCAGGCCTGCAAAAAGTGGGCTGAGAAAGGTGACAGTAGAACAGGGCCAAACTTTGCTTTGCGATGCACAGCTTTCAGTGTGTCACCGCTGACCCTGGGCCAAACAAAGCTAAAGTAGTTAAGCTCACTTTGGACAAGGTTACGTTACTGAAGCCCAGTGCAACACCAACATTTCAGGAATCACGAGGGAGCCATATTTTTCATTCATGACGGCGAGAATTTACAGCTATGTATATGTCAGTGTGGACAGATGGACAGAAAGAGATGCTTGCCAGAACTCAGTTTAAGTCATATGAACTTTGCTAAATGTGTTTTTTGCATGAAGAAATATTTTCAGGATTTCTGATTTAATTTATTTTCAGTATGATTTGTGGTATAGTAAATGACACTTACATATGTATATAATGGAGCCGTTGCAGAGGTTTCTCTGGTATGTAGCAGACAAGTATTTCTCTCCCCAAACTTCACACTTCTTTTCCTCTCTCTTCTTTTGTTTTAGTGTTAGTGCTCAGTTTTCTCCCTCGGGGAGTCAAGCGCTCTCTCTCCGTCTCTCTCATGCCTCCTTTTTATACCCAAAAAAGCCCAACTGTAACAAGAGTGGTCTCTAAACAACCAGGGGATTCCAGACGACTGACCTCAGAGCTGTTCGTCTACCGCTGAGATACAAATATTTACCCATATTGCGTTCAGCTCAGTGCTGAGGGCCACCCCGCCACGAGAAACACCCCACCTGGCTTGAATGCCCCTGGAAAACAAATAAATCTAGCCCTCATTTTGTCTCTTTTCCTTCTCTTAAACCAACCTAAAGATACACATGTCAATGCACTGAGTGACAATTGGTAAAGAAAACTCACGTCGTTCTCCACTTTCTTGTTGTACTACATAGTTTGAGCTGCAATTTGGAGTTTTAACAGATTTAGTTAGTTTGGAGACTAAATTCACCTGATTATCGGAGCAAAACCTCTCTGCGTTGAGCAAAGAAATTATTGATGCTACCTTTAGCTACCTTGATAAGCTAGTTAGGCTAACAGGTAACCTATGGTCATTATTCTCTGGGCGACCACAGGGTGTCTGGGCTCATCCTTAGGGTCAGGGTGCGGAGCTCGTACATCCGGAGGGAGCTTGGAGCTCATTCATCTTGAAAGGAGTCAGTTGAGGTGGTTCAGCATCTGATCAGGGTGCCTTCCTGTGGGGGTATTTGGGACAAGTCCAACAGGGAAGAAACCCACAACACACTGGAGGAATTACATATCCCATCTGGTTTGGGAATGTCTTGGAATCCCTCAGTAGCATCTAGACAGCATGACTGGGGGAGAAGGCGTCAGGGCTACCTAACCAGAGTTCCTTCTTTGCTGTTCAGGGTTTACCAGTTACCAGATTTTTTCTGCCTCTAAGAAACGTTTGTATAACTGCAGCTCTAGTGTGCAACTGAGCTACATAGTACCTAATGTTAAAAGTAAAAGAACTGCTCATGTGTTCATTTATGGCTTAATTGACAAATGAACTAATGTAGCTCCTTGTGTACATTCTAGTACTTTAAATTTTGCACTGGTGATTGAGTTTTTATTGCTCTATAACAAGGTATTGACTCCCTGTCTGGTCTTATCAGCTCATGTTTCCCAGGTGGTGCATGTGCTGTGATTGTACGTGTTTTATTGTATGCCTTAAACATCTCTGCAAACAAAATTTGATTTGGTCTTTTCTCTCTGAAAAAAACACCAGAGATGTTGTTTTTTCTCCTTGTACTTTGATTTTTTTTTTCTTGTTTCTTAAAAATTTGATGGATGGACAGTCTGTGTTGTTTGGATCGCCAAAGAAAAAAACCAAAAAGATTATATTTTCTCAGATCTGGCTGAATTGGATAAATCACTGGGTTCTGTAAAAACACCACTAAGGGTCTGGAAAAGCCTGAGTACACAATATATTCCTTTTCAAAGCACCCGCTGCAGTAGTTTGTGTTTGACACTGATCAAGCATAATCATCAGGCGATCAGGGCTTGCGTGTGCGTGTATGAAGAGCACACACTGACACACTGACACACACACACACACACACACACACACACACACAAAGAGCATCTCTCCCTCTATCTTCCTAGTGCAAGTAGAGCTAACCACTCCAGGGAGCTGGAGACTCAATTAATGACATACATACAGCACTTGCAAGATGTCAGGAAGAAAGAAACACACATCTGCACATGTACACATTAAAGACCATTCTATACAGTTTGTCTGTGTGTGTACGTGTGTGTGCAGCTCTTGTACTCGCATGCATATAGTACAGTATGTAGGCTGAGGCCAGCCTCTGGGAAATACTGTATGTTCTTCTGCATTATCCGCCTTGGAGCCTTAACATATACTGTATAATGCACTGTATAACACTCTGTAACCTGTTCTGAACTTAACACTGCTACTATACATTACATTCAGCACTAACTCCACTGCAGCTTATCAAACAGAAACAAATGGTGGGACTTCTGAGTAAATACTCAACAAGAATTTGACTTAACTGTGAATTGTTGTTGTGTAAGTCAATAGAAAACATGGGTGTGTATCTGTGCGTTTTTCCATTATATAAGCATGACATACAGTGGTTGTCAATGTGAATATTTCAGACTCATTGTTTCTGTAAGTTTTTACAGTAAAATACGCTAACCCTCTCATAAAACTTTTAGGAAGTGAACTCTTCATTTCACACCTCTGTGGTCTCTGGCACACCAAGGCCTCACCTCCTCACTCTGTCTCCCCGGCTCCGGCATGGTCGGCTGCAGCTGAGAGGTCACCACTTGGAGGAAGACAGTGGCTGCTCACAGATCCAGGGGTTGAAGGTCATTCCTGTTCTCCTGGCAAAAGGTGAGAGGACCAGAGCACGGGTCAGTGGTGCTGAAATCTCATTTAAGAGATTGACCCCCGAGGGCCGGCTCGAGCCGGTCCGGCGCTCAGAGATGTCGTCACCGGGGATGATGTATAGGTTTGGGCTGAGAGAGGAGCCCTAACACAACACACACATCCACGCATGCACACACCTAGGTCGACAGGCAATGATGCACAGAGCTTCAGAGCATGTCAGTGTGGTAACACATCTTTCATCAGATAAGATGAAACTTTAAATGGGCCTTGTGTGGAAACAGGGACTTTACAACAGCAAATAATAACAAAGTAGCACAAAGAAAACAAGGAGAAAGATGAGAATAAGGACAGGGTCAAAATCATACACTACAGATAATTTCAGCAAGAAACAGGTTAAGTAGAAATGTATGGGTCACGGTATGAAAAGGTGGGGGCTGCTGTAGAGCAGCAGAAGTACAGCTTATCATCAGCTGGTTCAGTCAGGGAGAGGGAAAATACATCAATTCACATTATATGAACTGTACTAGTGTATTATTTCTGTAACTAACTTGTCATATGAGAGTGATTGCTTTACCATTTGCAGTTGTAAACACCTGGAGAAAGATGTTATCACATTAAAGTAGTCACTAGTCACCTATGCTAGCTCATAAATCCAAATGGTGAGTAACTGCAAAGTGTTTCAACTCCCTAAAATGCTGTTAAGCCACACGTCACCTTCATGTTTACAAGTCTAGTTTATATAGCACAAAGCACAAAAGAACATGTGAACGAAAGGACTAGAAACACGAAAGATCTGACATTAACGAGTCCAGGCTTCCCGCTGTTTTTACTTAGGATTTGTTACTTCCTGTTGGCGGATCTTTTCCTGCAACTGAACATATATAATATGTGACAATCAAATTTAATTTGAACAAACAACTTATGCCTCGTCCATTAGCAGTGAGATTTTTTTTCTCTGTTGTGTTCCCATTGGGTTTTTACATAAAAATGTGCAGCAATTCGGTCTAAATGTAACACACTGCACACTGTGGACAGCCAGTGATTAAAGATCAGACGACTTCAGTTGAGGCTCACTAGCAGCATTTAACCTGATGTAAAATGGAAGATTATGGAGCAAATTGAGATACGTTACTGTGATAAATTTCAGGTGGCAGGCTAGATAAGCTCATTGTGTCACTTTTCTTTTGGTTTTTTTTTTTATCTGTGTGCTCTTGGTCCAGTGCCAAGTGGAATCAAAGCATCGGGTATCTGTGTGAGTGGAGGGAAGTGTGTGTGTGCGTGTCTTGTGCCGTGTCTTTGTGAGGACCGATTTGAGTTATGTACTGTAAGAGTGAGGACATTTTGTCATATGTTCTTATTTTTATCTTGAATAAACAAATACAGGTAATGTAAGCAATGTGGATGTGTTCAGCTCTCTCTGACTGATTTTCTGTTCTTTCACATCTCTCTTTACTTCTTTCACTATCTCTTTCTCTCTAGACTCTTGTCTTTTTGTCAGTCTCACGCATCGGGGGCACCACATGGCCTTGTACACGCCATTTGTGTTACTTTCTTGAATTATTGCGAGGAGCGCGAGTGTTGCAGCGAACAGAAGGGAACAAAGACAGTGAAATGAACCCCTCATTGATCTCCGTATTGAGAACATCTGCCCCGAACCTGAGGGGGGTTGGGAGACTCAGAGGAGTTGTGGGAAGTTGCATGCATACCAAGCAGCAGAGTTCAGGTACATACCAAGTTAATTTGGTGTATTTGATTGCGAGTTCATTTGCAAAAGTAGTGTGAACTCTTTTAACCTTCAGGCAGGCTTTAGAGTAAATGCGTTATCCTGTCATAACCCTTAAATGACCTACTATAACACATGTAGAAGTCATCAAGATGTGATAAAAAAATCATTTTCACAAATAGAACTTATGTTTTCCTTCCCGCTAACAGAACAATGATCACTCAATGATTAGCCATTATTTACGCTATTTTTATTCAGCACTTTTCAAATAGCACTTACAAGGGAGAACAAAATGAGAAAATAAAATAATGGAGAAACCACAAAATGGGTTAAACCACAGTGTCTAACGTGTTTAAACCACAAAATATAAAATTAAAAATTAGCTCTAATTTGAGCAGAAAAGTTAAGATATTCAAAAACATTTTTTTAAGATGAGATCATCTAATTATAATTCAATACAGACTGCACATTGCCTTTTTTAAAATGGAAAAAACCCTAAACCTTTGTCTATGATCACTACTTTGAATGTATATTCTATTTCTAGCTCCATTTAGTTATTTGATGGCTTGTCTTTTTCACGTGTATAACTGGTTTGTTGTAAACAATTAAGTTTTTCTTATTCCAGCAGCTACAATGGATTTTGATAGCAAAAATATGTTTAAGCAAATAATATTTACAGTTAAAGTCAAAGTCAAAGTCAAATTTTGGTGTCAGTCCCTGGGACTAGAAGACAAAGAAAACTTCTTAGATCTTTTCAACAATTATACACAAAGAAAAAAATACTGAAGGGGAGGTGGAGTGCTCTGGATCTGCACCCAGAGGAGCAGGAAATACCATAGACCAGAATCCAATGCAGCCACAACAAAGACTGGGCTTTGAGTAGGAAGGGCTTTAATGATAGCAGATTTTGTGGCCAAAATTCATGAACCACTTGGCTAGCTAGCTGTATCTAAGCAACAGGGTCACACCCCATCTTTGGAAGCTGTCAAAAGTTATTCTGGGAAATGTACTGTAGGAAAGCTAACTGAAGTACAATTAGACAAGGCAGTTTGAGGGAAAGCGGGTTCACTTGAAATGTAAGTTAAACCGCTTCATCACAGAATAACTCCTGGAATGCATTGAAATCACAGATTGATGATATCTAGGAGGGTAACAGTATCCAAAGGAGGGGTTTTCTTTTAACTGCCAGCTGCTGGAGTTTTGCGGTGCAGCTGTTATTAAATAAATGTCCCATCTTAAGCTCGGTATCAGGATGGCGTGGAGATCAAACGTAGGGGGCCTGTTTGAAACCTGCCTTAATTATAATAGGAGGAGAGATGAAGTTCAAATATTTCATATCGTAATCCTGACGCTGTATCTGTTACACACGAGGCAAGCGCTCTGATGGACCTGACAGTTTCCCTTACGTCCAGCCGCTGGATGGGGAGCACGTGCAGCTTGAACGTGGCCGCATGTGGAGCTGATTATGAGGGGCTGAGTGTTTACGGCGGACCCAGATGTTGGGTGTTTAACATGGCACGGGCCGAGCAGCAAGTTTTGACAGCTCGCAGTTTCAGCTCGACCTACACTTTGGTTGTCGGGCCGCTGAGACAAAATGTCAAACACGCAGATAAGAGCCAAGTATATGTGATTACAGCAATTCAGTTTCTCCGATGCCCGGCCAATCTGTCCAACATCGGTCAACACCTCTCCTGTGTTTGGAGGGAAAGATCCAAGGCTGCAGGGCTTCCTGAAAACCACCCACTGTTAGAGATAGATGGATGGATGAATAAATACATGAACAATATTCTGAAAAGGAGGGAGAGGAGCCAGGGATGAGGACTCATACAACGTTGATTAGCTTGTCATGTATTCGTAGGTGAATGGAAGAATGAGTCTATTAGGAGGCAAGGAAGGAAGGATAGAAGAAAACCAGTCATGGTAATGAATGAATAAGTGAATGAATGGATAGACAAGAAATCTTCTAAAAAGAAAGACGGATCAAAGGTCAAACAGATCATCTGTTTGGTAAGTCACTGATTAGCTTGGCAATAAATTAATGATGGAGATCTGCATCTGCAGAAGAAGGAAAGAAAAAAGGAAGCATGGGAGGTGTGTCAATGATCATCATATTTGCAAAGAATTAATGAATGACTACATTGTATGAAAGATGTCTCAGAAGGAGCGAAGCAAGGTTCGAAAAAAGGGAAGGAAGGATGGAAATCAGCCGAAGGGAAGCTGAATAATCTGCTGGCATTGAGAAAGGAGGGAAGAGAGAAGGAAGAACAAGGAAACAAAGACTGGGCATAGTTGAGTAACCTGTTGGTGAATGAATAAGTGTACTAACTGACTGAATGGATGGAGGAATATTCAGCATAAAGGAGGAAAATGGGGAACCAATCGTTAACAAGCAATCAGATCCAAGCAAATTATTTTCCAATTTAGCTGAGAACATGCATATTTAGAAGGAATCAAACCATCAACCTGGTGTTTGTGTCTTGTAGTATGGGCAGCAGAAGAGTCCTCCATGTCTTTATCAAGGTAAGTTAAAAATAAAAAGCAGCTAACCCTGAGTATCTTGAGGGCAATCACACATTTCAGAATATGCTGCTGTCAATTTAATATTCCTGGCCTGTGGGGGAGTGAGAGATCAGGTGACTGGGGTATAAATAGGCCATCCACCATCAGTTCATCTCAGCCGACTCCTTGACAGGATCAGAGTGACTGAAGACTGACTCTGATGTCACTCGAAATCAGGACAGTTGTCGCTGAGGGACCTCCGAGACGGCGGTGAGCTTCGGTGTGTCCCAGAGACACGGGAGGGGAGGATGAGGTTTACATCTGTTTTCTCTGAAGAGATGGGGGTCGCAGGGATCGCACCGGAGGAGGGTCGTCTGGGCCAGTGAAAGGTCTGGGGGTGAATGGAGAAACGTGGAAATGTCCCGTTGGGATGCAAAGCAAGCTGGCGGCGGTTTCACTGTTGCTGCTCGAGGCGGTGCATACCTGAACAGATGTAACTGTCAGACTCAAATATACATGAATGTTTCTGGAGGGTAAATAAACACATGAATCTACAGGAAAAAAAGGAAATGCTTGAGGTCCATTTGAGCAACTAGGTAAACAACGACCTTCCTTTTAATTCATTTTTAACCTTTTTTAACAAGGTACATTTGAGTAGAAACACGTTCACAGTGTTGGCCTGGAGAAATATTTGTAGGAAGAGGGGGAGATACACCGTTACAGCTGGAGGATACCTAGTATTAGATCTGTATTTACCCTGTTTGGGTTCTTCAAAGCAAACACTACTAAGAGTCATTTGGGAATTGAAACCGCTGATAAAAGATGTTGTGTTCTGATGTAAGTTGTAAGTAATTTGGAAAAACGTGTTTGCTAAATGAATGAAATGTAATGTTACCAGTGAGCTTCCAGAGACAAGTAAAGCTTCTCTAACCTTCTTGGCAAACGTCTTTCTATTGAAAAAGTTGAAAAAGTACCTGCACACATCCTCTCGTTCCCAATTTTTCTTTTATTCTACACTGACATGACAGTTCTTGGAATTAAATGAATTTGGAACAAGTACTTTTTCATGTTTTTGTGCAAATAATTCTTATCCAGCACCTGCAGGTAATTTAATTTCCATGTGCCTCCTGAAGATTGTCCTTGTCTCTCTCTCCCTCTGTGTGCTTGTTTCCTTTCTCCTATCTGTGTGAATGGTGTGCTTGAGTTTTGCCTCTTGTGTGTTTGAACTTATACCTGAATCTACATTCCAAGCCTTATCCATTCAAAATCATCTCTGCAAAATCCATCACGTTGAGTACGCACTGATTGCTGCCTCCCACATCTGTAAGTCTCATTAAATAAAGAAAATGAGGTGGGGGGAGGGGTGTGTTTATAAATGTTAATGTCTGCATGATTGTATGTTCTTTCAATGCCAAAAACCAATAAAAACACTGATAAAAAAAAAGAAAGAAAATGTAACAACTTCAAGAGGACTTAGAGAAGTATTTTAAAAAATAACCATTACAAAGATGACAAAACCCAATTATACCACATTTTTAATGATGATGCCAACACAACATACTCTGAAAGTCCCCTTTAGGATTAATATAGTATGCCATCTTTCCAGCTATCCCGCTATCTGTCAAGGTCATGTTTGGCTAAAATACCACGATGACAGTATCAGCTGCTAGAAACTGTTTTCCATTTTTGGCAGAGCACTGAAAAGGAGAAGGGTTAGACAAGCAGGTACGCCTGCTGCAAATTACTGAGGCAATGTGCAACAACTTCACTGGTAATTTAGGACAACAGCAGCCATTTCTACTACTGTTTCACAGAATCAGCAAGTCTGTTTTACTACTTAAAATACCAGGTGCCTAAATATCACAAACATCTTTAATGTTTCTTTTGTAAAGGCAGACTTCAGTGGAGGTTGGATTTTCCTTTCTTATTTCCCCCCAGCTTGGCTTATAAAATTCTTAGTGTTTTCTCCATTATGCCATTCTTCTGGAATCCCTGGGAAATTCAACGCACCCTTTATAATTACTGCACCAACTGCCGGCTGACAAGTCTCATTTGCCTTTGCTGGAAGAGGCTGTCTCTTTCCTTAAGTACCTCTGTTGTGGTGATGCCCTCCCCCCTTGTCACTACAAATTCCCATCTTTACCTACGCAGCCGGTGGCGCCTTCAAATATGGATACACGGCCTGCTTAAGGAGAGCGCTGTCAAGATAAACAGGGATAGGGATGCTCAAAGGGGCTAGTTTTCCATGCAGATTTCCTGTGTTCAAATTAATGCCGTATGAGTGAGCATGGTTGAAAAAATGCAAGGTTTTCTTTGTAATAGGTGGGCCCATTTCCTTTGGAAATAAGTTACAGTGGAAGACAGAGGTAAGTTTCAAATATCTGACACTGGGGAGAAATATCTTTTATAAGTAAGCTTTGCTATTTTGATGAGCACACTCTGTGGAAAACATTTGAGTCCACACGTTCAAGGAGCTCCCCGGTGGAAGTTAATACTTGCTGTGTGGGATATGATTTAGGTAAGTCTACATCTGTCACTATCATTACACCGTATTTCATGTACAAGGTACAATCTGTGATCCAGATGTAAACAAAGAGGTTGTCTCACCACAAAAAAAATAAAAAAATGGAGACCTAGAACATCACATGCTCAGTATTAACGCAGTAAGGTTCAAGTGCTTTGCAATCTGTATGTGCTGTCCACATGTCATAGTATGCTATGGCCACCTGGGAAGGATAGCTCATACATTAAGTATGAGAATACTGGCTGCAAACAGGAGTGACATGTCACGGGGATCAGAGGAAAAAACAAACCTTTCTGTTTTGTTGTTCTCTGCTGTTTTGTGCTTGTTAATTTAAAATAAGGTCAACTGTTGAGGAACATAATTCATTCGATTGTCAATATTGCAGGCAGCCACAAGTGAGAAGTTTCAGGGGTCAGGCTTAAATTTGCTTTAACGGGTTGTTGTTCCTTCTGTTTTCTCCATGTTCCTCATTTCACATGACAGATGGCTCAAACAGACAGGTAGCTGGTATGAATACAACATCAGAATATGTCATTTCTTTGTGAAGGCCTCCACCCGTCCCCGTTGTCTCTGTTCCCCTGGCATCACGAAAAAGAGGATGTCTTCCCGTCCGAATGTCTCCTCTGTTAACGTCGGCTCTGTCTGTCTCGGCAAAGTGAGCACATGGTTCATGCATAAATCAGCAGCACGGTGATCCCAGGTTGTCCCCCGGTGCACCGCCTCCGGTGATCTGGCTACCAGGGCCGTGCCATTACGCTGGCGCACTGAGCCAGTCACTGCTAAGCAAATATGAAACTGCGCCACTCTGTGTCACAATTTTTTACATTCAACAGAGGTCACGTGAAAGGAAGGGAACCTTTTCCAGGCCATCTGTGAGCTAAAACGTTAAAAAGGTGGGAGAGCCTCATGGGAAGAGAGCAGAGAGAGAAAGAGAGAGGATGTGAGCCATTACAGCTGTGCATATCACACAGCTATCTAAGATGAATGATCCCTGTGGCCATGTACACTCTTACCTGTGTATCCCAAATGCAAAATCACAAGATGTGACTTCAATCTATAAATTATGATGCTTTTGACAAGAGCTAGTGGTAGCCAAGGTCATGCATTCATGTATTCACCTTGCAATCATCCTGCATTGTTACTGCAGACAGTTCTTTACAAAGACAGAACCACATTACGAACTTTTAATCCAAAACTATAACGTCCCTCAACTAACTGCTCGACAGGTTATTGTCAGAACAGCTAATAACACTTTCTTTGGTAAATGAATCAAAATTGCAGCAGGATCTCTGCACACAGTAGGCAGTACTGAGTGGGTTTTCTTCACTGATCACATCTGTACTGCTAAATCGGAAACTGGGTCAACTTTGAACTTGAGTCGGTGATCGCCGTGAGGCAAACAAACACTAATATAAAGAAGAATATATGAATATGTTTTCAGGAGAATAATTTGTTTCATTTCTTTAGACCTTATTTTGACTTACCCTATATCAGCCTGACACTACATAAATATACAATATGAATTCAGATCATAAATAATTTAATATCAGGATGAAGCTGCTCTGGGAAACATATTTACATACTTGCAAAAATGCAGCTGCCTCATAAGCTTAAACCACAAAGTGTGCCCTAACATTATAATAATGTAGGCTTTCCCTGTTTGTCCAGATTACATTGTGCTGTCGCAGCGGCCGCTTTAAGGAAATCTCCATACAGGAAGTGATGAACTGAATCCTAAAACCTTGAAACTTCTCTTTTCTAATGATGACAAACATGATGACCAAGTTTTTCTTGTTGCGTTATGAAATATGATCCCATGGTCTTACATGGCACATATTCTTAAATTATACTACAAAAAGACCAGCTGACATTACTTGCATATCAGATTTTCAAACCCTTGTGTCTACACCAAAATTCATACGTTACTAATAAAGTAATTGTAACCTACAGGACAAATCAAAGTTAAAACTAAATAACTAGCCTATTGTGCCTTCATTTTCAAGATCATTTAATCTTACACAATTGAAAGACATCAAAATTTTAAAGACACTTAATTTTTTTCTGATCTGCACATTAGAAAATTTCAGGTTGTGTTTGAACCATTTAGGGGAAAAATGTAGGCTCTTAAATCGTAGCATGTACAATCTAATCTATCTATAAGATCTTTAGCTTATTTTCGTTGCTTATGTGGCTTCATCTACTTAGTGCCCTTTGTTATGAAAGGGTCACAGAGCTACCAGGTTGGTAAACATGAGCATGCTCTGCGCAGTTAACTGCTGTCCCATTATGAGGTTTTTGTAAGATACACACATACTTGGTGCAGATTTAAATATCAATGATTTTCAGTCATTATACTGTATATAAATGCAGTGATATGTGCAGCAAAGTGCTGTGCAAGGAATTCTAAAATACCCCCCCAAAAAAGTTAAGAATGAGAAGAAGAGTTGTTAAAACAAAGCAAAAACACAGAGGTACTGAAGTGAAACTGAAACTATGTTGACTTTAAAAAGTCCATCTGTTAACACTTAAGTGCCGCAGTAGCACAGATTTGCTGTAAGTAAGAGATTTGCTGAACAAAATATTACATTCATGCATCAACAGAGCCACTAAAGAAAATCAGCAAACCAGCCTGCAGCTGGATGATGCTTGTTTGACTTCTACCATAAAGCTTGGTGTATCAGAGCACACAGAATTTCCCTTGTGCAGGATTTTTTGGGGCTGTGCAGATAATAAGTCATAAAGCACTATACTAAACAGAGCCTGGCTTCTCCCAAGCATCTAGAAATATAGACTTTAGGCTGTTTTAGTCTTTATTGTAGCTTGATTCCGGCTTGTTTGGGTGTCACCCAAAGCAGGTCGGCGAGGTTAAGATTGAGGCATCCAGAGCGACTGACGAGGCCTTTGCTCTTATGTATTTCCCCACTGGGGAATCCAGGAGCTGATGAATGTAGAATTGGTTCCAAGCGTGTCTAGTGATTATTTAGACCAGAACCTGTTCTCTAATAAGCATTCTGCATCACGCCTCGGTCGGCATGAACCTCCTTTCGCTGCATCTCGACTACATCAGCTGTTAATTGGTTTATTTTCTCCAGCAGATGAAACTTCTGTCACAGAGAGTAAGGCGATGAGTACAAGGAGAATCGGTGAAGAAGGGGTGGAGGGATGTGGGAGAAGTCACTTTTGATGATATTACATTTTAATTATTTCTGTAAATACAGGAGGCTGGGGCTCCTGGGCGAAACTGTCAGCCAATTTTTAATTTCACGTGCGGTTGTAAGGTGTCTAGGTCCAGCCAGCCGTCTAGCTGAGTAGCTGACGTTCCACCGGCAGCCATTGGGGAATAACACTCCCCTTAAACACACACACAAACACACACTCATATGCACATATCCACACACCCCACTTCTTTCATCTTGTTAATGGACATTCCTCCACAAACGTCGGCGAGTCTACCTGACTGCAATCCTTTAAAGTTTAATTCACTCTACATTTAGCCCTGGTCATAAATACCATATTAGGTAGCAGCAGCATGTTTTATGTGCTCCCTATGGTCGTGCTTTTGTTTTAATGAAGCCATTTGCAACTTACGAGCAAAAAAAAAAAAAAGGAGAGAAAGTCGCATATTAGATGGAACAGATCAGTCAAACCTATTCCCATATTGTGTTTTATACATGGGCTGGAATAAAATGAGGCCGGTGCCCATCCACCAGCGAGCAGGGAGCACTGTATTTTGACAACTTTTTTTCAGTTCTTGCTGATTTAAGGAGGTCTCTCATCGAGGAGTGACTGGTGGTTTACTGCAAATCATTGACTTAATCACATTATTCACCTGCTGCTATAAATTTACAGGAATTTGTCTTGGTGACGTTGGTGTGCTTACATAAAATAAACTGGTATGTATATGCCAGATGCTGGACATGGACGCTTATATTACTATATACTTATATTATTAACTATATAAATATTTGGTACATATAGTACATGACTGCACCTCTTGTAGGATGCCTTACAACAGACTTTCCAACTTGTTGTCTTGTTAACTAGGTCCACTTATTTGGTTGATGGG
>LKNJ01000070.1:199564-252247 GCA_002120245.1 Maccullochella peelii | reverse complement strand
GGGGGGGGGGGGTCTGTGGCATGATATTGCGCATTGCAGGTGACTGAGTAACAGGATTATAGATAAACAAGACACACATTCAGAAAACTCAAAAGGTGTTAACTTGCGCGTGCAATATTGAATCAAATAACAAATAATGAAATTGCAATTAACAGGATGACATACACCTGTTATTATCCAATTAAGCTCGTGTTGGGGTCCAATTACATCCTTTACAATTAAAAAACACACTTTGTGAATACAACGTGATGCCCATTTAAATGCTTTTGGTCATAAACGATATCTAAATACACCCTGAAATGTCTGTTTTTTCATTTTATCATCATCACCATCCTTTTATTTAAGAAATCCAGTTGCATAGGGCAGAATAAAGAGGAGAAAAAATTCACTGTGCATTAACTTTATGTTTTACTGATGTATTTGCTAAGACTAGGTAAGTTAGATAAATACCTTAAACAGCAACACTAACTGCAGTATTTGAATCAAGTGGCAAGCAACACCTTCACAACTTGTGATTGCAGAAAATTCACTTTTCCAGATGATTTTTACCTCTGCTGAGGATAATTAACACGGAAGCAACTAAAAAGTGGTAATTCCTAATCTTGTTAAAGTACCTGCAGGAAACGGTGGGGTCTACTTTGCACTTCTGCAAATATGTATCAAGGGAAGTAATTGATGACGTGATCACGTCTCAGCAAATTGAGAATCAAAGAACATTTTTTCTTCCCCCATTGTATTTCATTAATTGTATATTGTTGCTTGAATGCAGCAACTGTACTGTATGCTCTCTCCTCTTACTGTCAGTGAGATCCTATTAGTCTCGAAGCATGCTGTGTCATTTTCTGTATTGAACTTTATCAGTATGCCTCTGTATCAGTGTCACCATGACAAATGCCTCACATTTATTTGTACAGATGCTGTGTGCTAAAATGTGTAACTTTTTTTTGTGATAGGGGTAAACAGGAAAGTGACGCAAAACTGTTTAAAAGCTTAAAAGTTTATTTTCTTTGTTTTCGTTCTGTCACAGCCTTGTGGAATGACTCTTATCCTGACAAGCATACAATCTTTTCAGTTTCAGATCTCCACATTTTAAGGGAGGTTTCTTATTATGTATGCTAAAGACGGCAATAACAAATGCAAATTTATGGACCAGTTAAGTGTCACCTCACTTTAAACGTAAGGAAGGCATCCAAAATGTTCCCCTCTCCCTTTTTTTAGTTATCGGGTGGAGCTTTGAATGGTGGAACGCTGGGATGTCACATCTTTTGTTTCCTCTAATATCCCTGGAAAATCGGGTTAAAATTGGAAGATACAGCAACGAGTCGTTTTTTTTCTCTGCCGGTTGCACAGATTCCACACTGTTTTCACAGCTGTCTCGCTCTCAGGACGCGGGTGAAGGTGGGGGGGGGGGGGTAGAGCTGCTGCGATCAACTCATGTGTAAAGATGAGAAATGAGAAGCAAAAGGGATAAACCAATACACTGAGCGTTTGACACAACCAGCAGCAGAGAAAGGAACTGTTTGAAAAGAAAAGTAATAACACTGAGTATTATCTGCCAGACGTCAAAAACTCTACAGTGCTGCTTCAATCAGATCTGGGAAAGTTTAGATTTGGAGTCCAGAGCTTTCCTTAAGATCACTTCTGCACCAAACTATGATAAAACAGACAGTATAATAAAGAAAATATATGTATTCTTTATCTGTTTATCTAAGCTTCTATCCATCTCTAGATACAGGATGTGACCAGAGGTTACAAACTCAAGTTCAAATGACTTAAGCCGCTCAAATCATTATTAGTGACTCCATTCACATTTGAACGGTTATTGTTGGGCACAGTATCATGCGACTGGATGGCAGCTGCTCACAGGTAATGTCCCTCTCATGCGGTAGTTATTAGGACTCTGGTCAACAGCCAAACACAGCAGCTGTCCGTCCAACACCAACCTATAAACCCCCCCCAACTCCTGTTCATAAACAATAATATGCAGGCAAATGGGGTGGCCAATGTCAGACGTGGCCAGATGAACACATCGAAGGTCATCGGCGCCACCCAGCCACTTCCACTAAATATTTGTGTAACTGTCTCGCTGTTTTGAAGCTTGTGAAAATATAAAATAATCCAAGTCAGCTTTTCTTTGAAACCAGCGGACAAAGCTTCACGATTTATGATCAGTGTGTTTTGGCAGGCAGAGATTTACTTCTACAAACATCTTGGAGGTAGAGTTATTCTCGAGAAAGACTTGATCTCATTGGTTGGGTTCAACCTTAGTGGGCGGGGCAATGGTTACTCATTACATAAAGGGAACTCTGCTCAATATATTAGAGAAATACAAATGTTTACTACGTTTTAATTGGTTTTTCATCATAGCATTCATGATTTTGGTGCTAACTCTTTACCTTAGGTATGGCTTTATATGGCATTAATTAAGTTATTCAGTTGTCTTTCAACTTTTCATTCTGCCTTAATATAGATTTGAGGTCCTTTGGCTCCAGACACTGAGGTTTAACTCTGCAAATGAGATTATTTTGTGGTTTCAGGACAGAAAGATATGTGTAATTAAAAGGGACATTCCCATAAAGTGGGCATCTCAGACAGACAGAGAAATTGCTAAGATTGTCAAAATCGAAGCAGAAGAGGACTAGATATCCTGACTTTCAGTCCTTAGTATGGGTCAAGCTCCAAAAACTCTGAATCCTACAATTCCCATAATGCAACTCAAGAAATACTTTTTGTTGCACCCTCACTGCCCAGTAAACACCTACATCATTCAAACTCCATGCTCCTAGATTGAAATGCAGGCTTTCTGTTAGAAATGTGTAGTCTATCAGCTAGGGCTAGACGATTCAATGCAATAGCATGATTTATTGAATTTCAGCAAAATCATATTGTGACGATATTCTCTAATCGTTTGTTGATTATATCTGATTATATTTTATTTCTCTGATTCCCTTCCTGGCTCATGCACCTTAGAAGAGCTGCACAGCTGTGACAGATTTTTTTGCCCTTTGTGGCATGAGGTAAGCACTCCATATGACAAAGTGCCACCCCAGCTACCTTTTTTTTCTTTTCCTTGAATAATCCAGGGACATGGGCCTAACGTGATCTGACATTTGAAACGGCCATCGCAGGTTTCTGTTAATAAATGATTCACGCAGCTGACCCAGGAGACTGGGAGTTAATGCCATCTCAGTGGCAGCGATCTAAAACTTTGACTCAGATCCAGCTCTGTCCTCCAGGGGATGGACAAATGGACATGGCCAACGTCTCTCCAGTGCCCCTGGTCTCCATTATCGACCCCAGAAAAAGGAAAAAACAGACATGAGAGACCATAATGATCCAGTGTCAGAATGCAAAGTGCCGCCTAGCTGCTTTTATGTGTGTGTTTTCCCCCATCTCAGAGAGGGTGAAGTTGTGATTCTTTTTACTGCCACACAGCTTTAGGTGCACTAACAGCATCCGAAGGTCCCTCAGAGAGGCCTAATGTGAATTTAATGACCTGACGCTGGGCGAATGACAAGTACGCAAGGTGAAGGTGACAACCTTTTTTCCCATCTATATGATTTTTTTCCCCTCCGACTCCCTCACCCCACCCCAGGTCTTTCTTTCTGAGAGCCATGGTGATGTTATCTATTATACCACTGGGCATTGCTGGCAGTCACAATTTCAACAATAGTGAAAGCTCCCTTCAAATCTACATGTTTTCTGCATTATGCAAAGAACTCCCTCCCTCCTTTGTCCAAAATGAAGTTTGCTTTAAAACAGTCTCAAAGAACATTTTAAGAGAGTGGAGCCGTGGTTGCAGCCAGAGACATGTCTTTCACAAGTTTGATCCCCATGAAAGCGTACTGCACTGTATGTCACCATCCAGCCAAGACATGACACTGTACATCAGAGTTTTAATTATGCAAACATTCCTCAGAGGCAGAGCTGCTCTGCAGGCTGAAATTATCTCATTGGTTGACTTAAACCTCAGTGAGTAGAGCCAAAGAACCAGTTTTTCAGGGCAGGATTTAGCTAACAGCTAAGAACTGTGGCCAAAACGTAGCTGGAAACCAATTTCGCTCATTCATATCCATAGTATCGATGACGTTGGAGCATCAGCAGGCTCAATGTCTCCATGTACAACTAATTTGAATTAGCAAATACCTTTGTGTGCTTTTGGTATTGGGATGTTTTTCATGGTTAGGTCAAGGCCCATTAGTTCCAATGAATGCAGCTGCAGCATACAATGATATTTTAGACAATAGCGTGCTACAACCTTAGTGTGGGCAACCGTTTAGAAAAGACTCTTTCCGTTTTCAACATGATAATGTTCAACATGAACTTAACTGACCTCCACAGAGCGCTGTGAACTGACCAACCCCATCCAACACCTTTGAGATGAACTGGAACGGCGACTGCGAGCCAGACCTTATAGCCCAACATCAGTGTACGACCTCACTAATGCCCTTGTGGCTAAATGGGTGCAAATCCCTGCAGCCAGGTTCCAACATCTGGCAAGCCTTCCCAGAAGAGTGTAGGCTGTTACAGCTTCAGATGAATGCCCATGGTTTTCGAAAGACATGTTCACCAATCACATATGGGTATAATGTTTGATAGTGCAGGTACTTTTGGCCATGTATTGTATCTACAAAGATTTGGGTTCCTACAAAAAACACTCCTGGTAACATTTCTTTGGTTGTGTTTATCAACTGAAAACACTTACGGTAAGATTGTGATCTTAAATGTATAATAAATCAACACTAATTTAAAAGATATGTGACTTTTACATATTTAACCAAAACCATAATCTTTCTCTAACTTGAACCATGTGTTTTAAAGGTCTTCCACCACAACCTGCTCTTTATGATATAAGGCTGTGTGCACCTGGAAACTGAACCCTGCTAATTAGATGTACAGTAATTTGCCAGTCTAATCTAGTGCGCTTTTTGATGTCATACAACGAGAAATGGGGGTTATTTGGCTCGGCCTATTCAGTTTAAAGAGATTATTGTAACGGATATTCCAATCTGCCGCTGCATTTAGTCATTATTCAAATGACTAAATGCAATGTCAATAAAACCAGCATAATATATGAGGTGGAACAACCCCTCACAGGAATGAAATCCCCTCCCTGAACATGTTTCAAGAGACAGATATCCCACAAAGCGCACCGTACAAGCATTATAATCACTAAGTGCGTATTTGGTCATTGAATCTAAGGGTCATCATGATCACATAATGTGCTCCAGAGGTCCCCAGCGGCACAAACACATTTATTTCCAACAAAAACTTTTTTCATACTTCGACAGGAAACCTCGCATTCGCACAACACTAAACGATGACTGGCTCAAATCTGATTAATGCTTAAACCAATTACAGCTTCCCCCAATTAGAGGACATTACCAGGTTAAGAGCTCTAATGTATCTTCCTCACATTTTTTTTCATGAAGTAACTGTGGATGTTTGTAAGCAGCTTTATTGACATACTTTGCTATGTGGGAGCTTGAGGGCCAGCCGTGACACCCCCTTCACCCCCTCCCTCACAAGATGTAAACGAAACATGCTAGTGTGATTCTTGGGCCGACATTGTGATCTAACTTTCTAATTAAGAAACAGGGAGCAGCGCGTCAAGCACAGACACATCACTCAGCTCCTCAGCCGTAATGTTGCCCTGTAATGCTCTGTGTGGTCTCAATTACACTTTCCATGATGTAGAATAACAGCATTACAGCAAAGCAAGACATGCATTCATATACTTGTAATTAAATAAAATCCAAATCAAGATCAGACCCGAGTGATCTTGAGCTACATTCATTTAGACAGATGGGGGACAGCACTGACCTCTTGGTTAATTCTTAAAGAGACAGAGTCCAAAGGTCGCTGTCACTGAAGACAGATATTTCAAGCCCCGGAGGCCAATTTTTTAATTCAGGACCCATTTCAGGAGGCAAGTTTCCTCAGTTCAGATGCCACTAAAAGAGCAGTTCAAGTGTTACTCATTCTGTTTGGTTCCTACACCACAGATAATTAACAGAAATAGTGAGTGGGCTTGATCATATCGTCGGGCCAGGGTTCCAGAGGTAAGATTTTAAATATTTTATTTCTTCAGATTTCAAATTTCACTTGACTGCCCATTTAATTCATTCAAACAATGAAGTTCACTTGAAACCCGCCTTGTTATATTATGAAAATCATGAAAAAAATTGTGATTCACTAAGAAAAAATGTACTCCAACACAGTATACATAACAACTTTAGGTGATAGATAACCACAAGTCCTTTAGAGCACTGACTTAATAACAACATTACATTCAATCACTTACCTAATATCTTTGTTGCGTGCCGATTAATAGTGAATATAACGGTAAATCCAGTAGAAATGCATAACTGATGTCTTTAATGTAGCCTCATATTATTTAATTATCCAGGAGAGTCCCATAATTCTGTGTTGTGTAATACTGAGGTTATCATTGGTGATAAACTTTTAGATGGAAATTTCAAAAGGATAACCATGACTCAGGAAACAGCAGCTCTTTCCACTTCTCCATTGCTCTACACTTTATTGTTGGACAGACTGCAGAGTTAATACTCTTGATGCAAAGATACTGAGGTGACTTTTGCTTTCTGATTTCACATTTGCTCTAACTGTTAACAACAACAGAAGTACAGAACAGCTACATAGGAAACAACTCCACTCAGACCAAAGAAATCTGCAGGTGGTCGCACCTGCAGATTTCTTAAGCAAAAATGCCAAACTTCCACTGGTTCCAGGTTTCCATATATGCACATCTGCTGCTTTTCTCTGCTTTAAACAATTGTAAATTGAATATCTGGGGACTGTAAGTTGGACAAAAAACACAATTTATTAAATTAATCTACCCCTACTCTACAGTGACTGATTTCATTCATTTCATTCAAGTATGTTCACCAACAGACAGAGGAACTGTTTTGTGAAACAGGTGCTGGTTTAGTCAGACCTGTAGACTTTTATATAGCATAGCATAGCATAGCATAGCAACGCTACTGGAGGAGAAGCAAAATTGCAATTGAAACACAAAACCGAATCCCACCACCAAAGCAACATGGGAAATAGCTGAGATTGTCCTTGATGTCATTCATCAATCACAGAGAGAGACGCCCAATCGTGCGTCGCCCACCCTGTTTCATTTGTAAATCATTTGTTGACGCTCTCCCAGCAGCCAACAAGCAGAGGTCAGGCAGATGGAGCACTGTCTCCGCCTCCCCCCCACCTTCCAATGCCATCTACCTGCATGGGCCCCCAGTCCCATGGTCCCTGCCCTGGATAGAGGTTGTGGTGGTAGGGGGGTGGTGTGGATAGTGTTGTCATTTGCCCCAGCATGGAGCGCTGATGCTAATGGACTCGCACAGGAGTCCAGGCTAGATTGGTTATTTCAGTCTTAATTCAGCCATTAACATTTCATTAATGCACTGTCCTACTGCTCGCCTGCACCGCGGCCTGCCGGCTGCTGCCTGCTGATGAATGCTGCAGGCTGCAAAACACCACACTCACTCAAAGTGAATGGGAACCTCTGTATGTATGTATACATACAGAGGTTCCCATTCACTTTGTCAGTGAGTATGCATTTTTCTTAGCTGTGTTGCTTGCAATAGTCTATTATTCATAGTAACTGGCATCATATCACACATGACATGGACACATTTTAAGCTTCACTCTGCAGGTTATTTGAGTGTAGAAAGTAATAAAACATGTTCTAACAAATATTAGGATTGTATTAGTTAATGCAAGAAATGGAGCAGCTAGATTTAGGACAAATTTTGCTCTTAAAAGATGTGATAATTCTGGTGAGAGAGCGCTCAGTCACGCTTTCATGTATGAGTAGGAGAAGTAAGTTTGCTTTATTAATTATTTTATTTTCTTCAGAATTCAATTCTGCTTTTGACTGGTCTCTGACAGGAAATCTTTGCCAAATATGAAGTGATGAATCAATATTAAGGCAAAATCAGTACTGTCTTTTAAAGGAGGTGCTCCTTCCAGAACAAGCTAGACTAAACTACATTTGAACAATACAACAAAGGATTTCTGGGTATTTGGTACTTGGAACACACTGTTATGGGTTAATAGTTGAACCTGACTGGTGCTGGATTTTTGAGGCTGATATCTTTATTTGAGAGTAAAGGAATCAAATGCCAAATTTTCTGCAGATTTTCTGTTTTTTTTTTAAACAAATATTATTGACAAGGATCCCTTAAAATTGTTTTTTAAGAAATGTACTGATCAGGACATTTTACAGTTGAAAAATACATTTGTTAGTGCTCTGTACAAGACAAACTAGGCAACTTCTTGTTACTTATAAGCTGAAATACTGTATACTGCATGCCCTGAGTTCTGAGTTTCTCCTGATGATTTCTTATAATATTTATGAACAAACTGGAACTGTGTTTTAGGAAGGGAACCTTTTGTGTGCCTGATTTTTGCAGAGTATGGAACAGTCTAATATATGAAGTTCTGCTCATGTCTGGATTTGTGCTGTATATGCATGACACAATAAAAAAAATAACTACATGTGCTGATATATATCTGTGATCAGCTAACACTGGCAGAGAATATCAGCCTGCTGTTTGATTGATGGAGCTGTGGTAAGAAGTGATAAAGCGACTGTAATAATGAAGTGAAAGTGAAGCTAAAAAATGTCAGTAACGAAGCTTATTCAGCATGAAATAAGACAAAAATAACCAAACATCTGTTGTCACGGTATTGTGGCTTTAACCCTTGACCTCCATAATATTGCTTCATTTATGCTGATCCAGAAATTACAGTTTATTCGACACTTGTACTGTTAGTGTATGAAAGGCATACATAGAGTACACAGTACAGGAGTATTTGTGTATGCAAATCACACTCACTCTGTTGTGCTCAAGGCAGTATCAGTTGCTAAGGTATTCGCCTGATAATGAACACAGCATGTCTGTGAGTGTGTGTTTGTGAGCGTGTGCATGCCTGTGCTCCATCCAACAAGTTTAACACAATATTCTAATTAGACGTCTATGTTTATTTAATGCGTCCTGAGTAAATTAATTGTATAAAATTATGACTAATTAAGAGCTGCATTAATAACTGAAGCGCAATGGCAGCCTTTCTGCTGCCGTACAAAGTCGGGCACATAGGTAATCATCATATCTATGTCACTCATTAAGCTTTTTGATCATCGTGACATGGCATATGATAATATATGCTCTAATCTACGTGCTGTGGCTGTTGCATATTTTAGATTATATTTGGAAACATGAAATGAATAACATTTGAAAACATCAAAACCTACTCTTACCTACACTAATACAATTGATAGTATGGTTGCTTGCTTGCATGAGTATTAATATACATTTAAATAAATTATTTTAGTTATTTTTAAGAACAACAATTATTAAATAAGAAGTCTCCCTGTGGTACAGTAGCAGGTTATATATGGCTTTGATTGACCAGAAAATTATAATTTTACAGACTGCATGCTAGTTTTTCTTTTAATTTTTGTGGACCCACAATCACACAGTAAAATGAAGAAAAGAGTCATTATCCCAGCGCTCAGTCTGTTTTTTCTATAATGTTTCAGGGATTATACTGCAGGAATCTTTTTTTTCTAAAAGTACTGTTTTACCCAAAGATAAAAATAATGAACTGAAGATTATGTGAAATGTGTCAAACGCAGTACTTCTGCAACCCAGCATGTAACACTTGTGACTCAATGACAAAAAGACAGACTATTGGCACGGCCCTAAAATACATTTGATATTTCTGGATCAGTGAAGCTGTAGGTAGGCTGTTCATCTGTCATTACTTAACAGTGAGTGGGGGGAAAAAAAAACAAAGTGCTACATGAGTGATGAATATCCGGCTTTATCTGATATGTGTGTGATATATGAGATTGGTTGATAATTGACACTTAGTTCTGCCATATGGTTGGACCCGCCTGCCAAGGTACAAGGACTCAAAATATGGAGGTAAGCTCTGGGGGACGGGAGACTAGCAGCTCGCTTCCAAACAAATGGAAGAGAACATGGCTGTGATTTAAAATAATGACCTGAGCGGCTCCTGAATCCTTTTCAAGGACATGTGAGCTGTTTTCTTCCCAAATTCACCATTACGAAAAAAAAAACACTCTACTCTTGCAAAATGGATGATAGCTCGAAAAGATTACAGATTACGGTATGTTTTTAAAAAAACAGTCAGTTCTGTAAACTAAACAAATTGTTTCAGACAGTTCCTGAATGAATGACAATGGTATAGAACTTCTCTTTCAAGCATTGGAAGTAATTAACAGGAAAAAGCTATATTACAAATGTTTTTCTTTCCCCATATGGAAAAGATTTGGAAAACTTTTACATGAGCGTAGTCACTTTCCTCTGTGCCCTATATCACCTCACTTACATCAGATGATGCACAGCACACCCTGAAAACACTGTCTGAAAACTTAAGTGCGTTAAAGAGGACAGCAAATGCCAATCGAACCACTCTTTTAGCATGGGGGGTCCCACTGTCGCTCTATTGCTGTCAGACAATCGGCCTAAAGTGCAGTAATAATCTCATCAGTGCCATTTAGAAATCATAGCCTTTCATCATGAAACACAGCCCATGTCCATCAAGTGCTCTTTTGGACGTCTGTAGCTATTTTGACAGTCCCAAATGTGACTGGCATGCCAAAACTAACAATTCAATAAATAAATTAACACAGGGACCAGTAGCAATAGCAATAGGAGATTGGTTTTGTTAAAGACCTCTGACAGCACGTCTCTTGGACATTGGGTGGAAGGTAAACAAAACAACTGGCATGCCACTGCCAACCTCAGGCCCCAAGGCAAGGCCTGTACTCACTTGGCGGCTGCCGACAGTGAGGGAAATCTCAAGCAGTCTGCTCTTCCATCCAAACACAGCGAAGGAATACTGCTCACTTTAGACAAGCAGGGGGGGAAATGCTTTTTTTCATGTGACTCAAGAACTGGGTAATTTAAAAAATTTGTTTATCTTTTTGCGCCCATTTCATTTCCTGTCTCATGATGTTCTCAAGATGTTGCCGCTGGCACCAATCAGAGCTGCAGCTTTGAATTCAAGGAGGATTCATCTTTGTTGGCTTATTATTCAAATAATTACCACTGTCTAACGAAGACCAATAAACAGTCGATCAGAAAGAGCAACGTCTTCCAGAATAAACATATATGCCAAAATCTTGTCATCCTACACTTGGGGGGGCTTCTGATAGGCTCAATGGATTTCAGATGGACAGGAAGTGTAGGCTTTGAAAGCTCTGTAATTCCAGGTGGCCAGGGAGTGTTTTGGCAGGCCGACCTGCGCGAGGCCCACAGATCGCCAAGAAAGGGGACCTGGAGTAGGTGGAATGTTAATCATGGAGAGAGGAGAACATGTGTGACAAAGGGAAAGGATGGAAAACACATGTCCTATTTCACACTCATTTACCTTTGACTGCCAAACCCCTGCCAGATTAAAGGAAGAAGAGGCGGGGGGGGGAGGCAACGGCAAAGGTGGAACCCTTTAAAGTTTACCTCTTTGATGAAGACGCCAACTCTTTGATAGCATTTCAAACATTCCGGGGAGGAAAGAGGAAACCTTGGCGGGATTGAAACTTGGGCCTCGGTGGTGCAGCAGTCCACTGACAAAGGGCTATGTGTAAAGGGGAGGGGATACTGATAAACTGCTATTCAGGACAGAAAGACACTGTACTGTACGCACATAAACTAAGATACCAAGAACAAGATATTGATGCATTTTCTGTAAGGTTGTAGGTTAAAGATTGTCTTTTCATGTTTGTCCCTTTACGTGATCAAAGTTTCTACATGAAAATGTAATATATTGACATTACATTAAGTTAGGTAATATTTGAAACATGTTGTTGCATAAATAGATTAATATATCTTTCATATTTTGCAAAATATATTAATTATTGCCACATTTCAATCATTGTAAAAATGCTGTCCCCATGTTTGCCATATATACTGTATATATATCTGAATACAAGATATATACAGTCATACTTTGTAATATATTCTTGAGGAAAATGTACAGTATAGTGACATGTATAGCAAAATGTATGTGGAGTCCTAACATCTAAATAGATCCAAATCATTTAAAAAAATATATGACATTACATTTTCTTTGAAATATGCTAATATATGTTTGCTCATGCCTGTAAATGTGTGTCCTGTTTGTCTTATATAATCTGAAAAACAAGCGTATAAACTATTTTTAATCAATGATAATAAGCAACAGTGTTCTTAGGCAGCACCAGCTCATCTTAAGTTGTTTGAAGCACGTCTTCTGTTGTATTTTTAATGGCTGCTTCGAGGCTAGTTTCCCCTGCAGGGACAATAAAGGAAAGTGGAGAAAAGTACAGTATGAATGTACTTTGTATTAGCTAAAAATGCTAAGACAAAGTACATTAATGCCATACTTTTTATAGTACTCCATCCCTACTCTAAAAATGTACTGTATTTTGACTATATTAGTGAGTGTTGTATTTAGGAGTAAATGTATTATGGATGCCACTGCACTTTATTGATCCTGACAACCAACATCAGCTTGAGAATATGTTTCTATGTGCCACATGTTGTGTGAAAAAACCCTTTATTATCCTATTTTTTGTCATTTTGACTTAAAATAAATGACATGGCCTTCAATAACTTGCAAAAATATAACCCCTTAGTTACTGAAATGTTACATGTCACTATGATGTTCAATTGTTCATTGTTCAAATGACAATTTTGAAAGAGGAGGTGTTTTTTAAATTGACCCGACAAAAGTTGGAAATGTTTGAAATATGTGATATGACAGTGGGATGGAGACATTATAAGTCTAAGGTGTGCTGCTTCTCTTCTAACACCGCTGGCAGGAAAATGAATTCCCCCACTCACGAACCCCATCCAGTGGAGACTCAACAGAGGAGATGATACGAGTTTTTTTGATTTCCAGAGCAGCTTTTTTTTCTGACATGCCGTGTTAAACTGGAGGACATAAGCGCGCTTTGAAAAAGACTGTTAAAAAGCGCGAGTGTGATTGGAGTTGAAAAGTTTGCAGCTGTAATGGTGGCTGTTTGAGATAAGTGTAACTTATTTCATTTGTCGGTGGTGTCACATGCTCTCGCTGCTTTGAAGTGGCAAATTAATGACAAGTGAGAACAGTAGCCATGCTGCAAAGAGAATGACCCCTTTTCTAATGGCTGTGTGGCACAGTGAGAGAGTCATCTGTTGGCCCCATCTAATTATGTGAATCGAGCAGTTTGAAAAGTGTCTTAAGGCTGTTTAGGAATAAAAGGGACATTTAAATGCAGAGCACTTTGAAAATTACAGATCCTTCAAAATACTTTCCACGGACACATCGCTTCTCCGCCATGGAGTCCTATTTTTTTCTTTGTCTCGTTAATTCTGTGCTTTGAGAGTACAGCAGGCATTCAGGGAGAGGAATTTGGAGATAGCCTCCCGCTCCCACCCCCCACCCCAACTCTTCCCAGTTTCGTAAACAGGATTCTCAGAAACTTTTCCCCCAAATTCTATGAAAAACGACATTCACACTGGAAACAATGCGTGCTCTTGTTCTAAATGTGTAACTTCAGTGTGATATTCATATGCCACAGTCAGCCACATATCTTGCTGTCCCTGTCACTGTCCACAGGCACCCCGGGGGAAAATTCCTGTGCATTTTAGATTCGTTCTGCAACTGTGGACAGGGAGTCCTCCATAACATCAGAGATGGATGTCACTTACTGGCTCCTATCTGACGTTTAATAGAATATATTTTACTCATGAAACCTGTGGTGATTCTATAGACGGGAAGCAAAGTAAGGATACTTTGGTTTACCACAATCTGTGGTAGCAAACTGACTCTTCACTGTGACATGATGCATATCCTTCAAAGGTTATTATAAACTATGAGGAGCTACCTGCATATCTGTGCATCTTATATTACTTTGACTTTTAATATTTACTCTTTCTGCAAAAAATAAGAATGCAATGTTGTGAAATTATTTGTCATGTAAATTAAGTTCCACATGAGGAGTCAATTAAGCAGACTTTAAAGTACTTCTGTGCATATTTTATCATTGTATAGTTTGTAATGATGGTTATATATTAGCACAATTATGCAGATACATAGTCCAATGTATCATCTATACTAACAAAGTCTCAAAACTCTTGTCCTTTATTTTACAAAACCCTTCCTCTAAATTGTTCAGTTCTAAAATGTAAGTCACATGCATGTATGCATATATTTTTCCTAGTGTACCTTTAAGTAACTGATTTCGACATATTGGAAAGCATTAGGTTTTATGAATGTTAAAAATGTCCTTTTCCAATTCCTATTTCAGAGGTTAACCTGAACATCTTGTATTCAGAGCCTTGGTCTTTTTCCTCTGCTTTGGTTTTCCTAATTATTATTTGATTGCTCATTAGGCGCCATGTTCGCCGTGCATGCATCTGCTCATGAAACCTTTTTTCTGTGTGTGTGATTTCTCATATGTGAGAGAAACAACCGTCTCCCTTTAATTACACCGCCTCGCCAACATTTGTTAACACTCCTCTCTAGGATGCATGTGGACATCTGCAAATAAAATACAGGGCACTTTACAGGATGATGTGTCTCAATGTAAACTTAATACCAGACGTACTGTATGTGGAATATTTCGCAGTAAGAAACAGGGAAACACAGAATCATTCTTTTCATTAAACTAACCCCGACCCTCTCATTTCTAGCAGCTGTCCCTGCGGATACACACCCTGCTTCCCTTCTCTTACGGGGTATGATGTGTGGATGAAGGCTCTTTCCCGTGCCATAATGACTGTACACCGAGATTTTCAAGGGCCCGCTCATGACAATCCCATTTTCTGTGTAATTTCATGGTTGTCTTCTTGAATGAAGATATTGGCTGCTCTGAAGCACGAGGTCAGAGTCTCCCTGCTCCGTTTTCTGGATTGTTCCGGAGTATGTTTCCCTTCACTTGATGAAAAGTAATTCATCATTTACACCCCTGAATTCTGCCACTTTTTTTCCTTTTTTTCCCCCCCTAGCCATGCTACCGTCTCTCTTCAGTAACAACTTTCTTCACCTCCCCTCTCTCCTTCGCTTTCAGATTCCCCCGCGGTACCTATGGTGGTGTTGAGAGATATATAGGTTCAATACGACAGCAGGTCAGCCATCCCCGAGAACAGGTTAGCCCTCCCAGGCCTCCGTGCTGCCCTCTACCCGTGATAGAGTTTGTCACCTCTCTACCTCTGGAAGTCAAAACCTGTCAACTCGGGCATCCTTCAGTATCCCCGAAGTGGCTTTGGCACCCAGTGGGGCATGTGAGCTTAAAATTGATTTTTTTTCCCCCTTCTGTGTTTTTTCTTCTCCTCGAGATATGCCAGGTTCCCTTAAGGGAGGCGGTTGACAGCCAGTGGAAGCCCTCAACCAATCACGAGGCAGCAGCGGTGTAAAAGATACCTAGGGAAACTTTCCCTGCGCCTCCTGGAGCCGGAGGGGGGCAAAGGTTTCTGACATGTTGAGGAGGAGGAGGAGGAGGAGGAGGAGGAGGAGGAGGAGGAGGGTTGGGAGGGGGGGATGCTGTTGCTAAGAGACCGGTGGGGTTTTTCCTTCAATCCCACCTCTCCTCCTGCGTGGCCTCCTGACTGCTCTGCCAGGGTGAAATTAATTGACACACGAGCCCCCCAAACTCACTTTTAATTGTTTTCATTTCATCACAGGCCTTCCTGCCCAAAGAAAGTACAAACCTGTTTCCTCAGAGCCGCTCTCATGTCGTTCTCCTTTTGCAAATATTGTTTCTTCATGCAAAGTGATGTTTAGATTCTTTTAATCATTGCACCCTTTGGTGAGCGATGAAATAATATGTAGATTCCTTGGTGAACATATGTAATCGTGTGCATGTGTGAGCCGGTGTTGATTAGCAGTTTTAAAGCGACTAGCGAGGCTCACGTGACTTCCCTTATCGCCAGCTGGTAACATCTGCAGGGTGTCCAGAGTCCAATCAGGACGTCTTTAATGCTGAGAAGAGAGGAAACCCTTGAGACTTAAGAGAGACAGAACCTGATCATCCCGTCTCATCAAGGCTCTGGCTCTCCTGTGACCCTTCCACGCTGAATAAAACCTCCCTGCACAGCTCCTCGGAAACTAATTCCTGGGTACTTAAGGAAATACAATGAGGTCAGATTGGTATCATCAGTAAATTACACCTACGGCTCAGGCACCGCAGTCTGAATTAGACTCATTCACGAAATGGAAGCTCCTTCACGGTGGCAGGAGATTATGTTAAGGTCCATATGTTGAGGGCATGATATCGCACTTGCAATCATTGCAAAATGGGACCTCTGGACAGGTCATTCAAAGCCTTTTCTTTTGTCAGATACATTCAGAGGTCTGAACCATGTGCACGCAAGATTAGCACTGTTGATTTCTTTGCTCTGCAGGAGTTACATTGGGCAGCAACTACAAAAGCGGTCATGGAGTGTTAAGTTGTTTTTACCTGGAAAATGTGAAATAAACATGACCTTTCAGCTAAAAAAGGTGTGAAGAAAATGGTTAATGTTTTTAATGTTCTCTAAAGGAATAAGCCTTTAATGGAGAAAAAAAGTCATATCTTCAATTATGATTCATTTCCATATTAGGTTATTAGGGTTATTATACGTTTTTTATCTGGAGTTTACCTGGTTATGAACAAACATTTGTATGTTACCTATTAATTGTCATTTTACAGGGTTTGTACAGCTTTTTAAGAGTAAAATTTAACCACTTTTCAAGCACTTTCAAGGCACCTATACCAAAATTTTCCATACTCTTGAAGCCTTTATCATCACATCTAAATTGTTACTTTAAATGCCATGAGACAAACAAATATGAGGACGGGATCATTTCATGTCAAACATTAAAAGTTTCCATGAGTGATTGTGTCAGTGATGAAACACCAGATTATTTTGACATTTTTCAAGGAGTATATACTAATTCAATCATATTCCTAACCTTGAAAACATAACAGTTAAAATTAAGCATTTTCCAAACTTTAAAGACTTTGTACAAAGCCTGTTTTCATGCCTTTTTTCATTATATAAACATAAACATAGCACATGACAGCATAAACACCAAAACCGCACTGCACATAGCACTAAAAACTATCTACTTTTTAGATTACTTTGCTCAAAAACTCTAAAACTTGGATGCATTTAAACTGATCTGCTTTTTAAAAATAATTTGGGTACTTATATATTCATGATTACATGGTGGCTCATGGGCTAAGAAAATTTGATGACTACTGAACTTAAGAATCTCTTGCAATTTCCTTTGTCAGTTCCTGATAAGGTGACAATTTTATGCTTTTTTACCTCCTCTGACACTTGTAAAACACAGGGCGGTCTGTGTGTTCGCTTCAAGTCTTTCTGCCTTTCGATGAAAATATGGCTCATGCCCTCAGCAGACAAACAAACTGACACACACACACACACACACACACACTCACACACAGTTTGCCCACGTCCTGCACATCTTCGCCTCGGAGCCACTGGAGCACCCAGGTGGCACCGAGGAGGCGAAGCAGGGCATCAGGAGAAGGGGAATAGCCGGAGATCTGTGCGTGTTTGCCATGGCTGAACGCACTGAGTGTAGCTGTGCGTTAACAGAAAGTAAAAAATACATGCACAGATGGATTTTCAGGGTTGGGAGGGGGTTGTAAAAGGGGGGGGGGCAGAATCACATATCCTTCAGCAATGTTAAAGATAGATGGCAGAGGGATTCGTGACTATTCTTGCCACGGCTGCTTCACTCAGGTGCCACTCAGGTGATACATAGTGACATTTGTAGCTAGTGGAGAAAATTTCACAAAGCATCAGATCAGATTCATTTTATTTATTGGCCTTTCATTGTTTCTGGCATGTTGTTTTATGGACCATTATTTTCATTTTTTTCTTCTACAGAAATTTACTGTTAATGTTCATTGTTATGCCCCTTTTTATTCACTATTTTGCGACAGACTGACAGATTTTAAAGTGTCTTACAATTCCATGAGTGGTGCGTGCACTGAAGGCGTGAATCATAGAGTATCTCATGATATAATATCATGTTCTGTGCAAGACAGTCATCTACAAAGCATCAGGATATCGACGTAAACCGAAAAAGGAAACAAATTTAAATAATGCCGTTTTGTACCACAAAGTGCTTTCAGTTTCACAAGATATTATTGAAAACTGAAACTACACTTCAACAGAGTGTACAGAGACACCGCAGTCACACAGACAAACACCAACATGACAATGACAACAATCATTTTCAATGTCAAAGCAGAACAGTTACAAAGGACAAAGAGTTAAAAAGTCAGGTGTAAAGGAGGGACAGACATTGGTGCCAGTGTACTGAAGTATCACAAGAGACGATGCCATATTGACTAGTGGCCTGCTCTACCCATTATTCTACACCGGACTAGAGTTATATAAGGACATACAGCGAGTATAATTTCTGAAAATCCAACTCTCAACCTACTGCTAGTCTAATGGAGAAAGAAAACTTGAAAAATAGATTATTTTTGAGTGATTCTGGTTTCATTTGACAGTCTTAGAGGGCACCTGAGCTGCCTGGGGTCCGGAAACATTCTCTGCAATTGCTTATCAGCACATTGAGATTTGGCTTCAAATGCATTAGGTCTGTGTAAGAGAGAGACTGGCGCCTTGACCTGTTTGACTTTATTAATAGTTTCCCAGTAGTGAGCTGATCCAGCAACCACTGCTATTCTCCAATTTTTGGATGCCCACCCACCTTCTCTACCTTGAACAGAGAGTTTCCATGATCATTTGAGTGTTGTGCAAGCTCCCTGATCTTTAAAAACACCATATTTGAATTCTGTAAACATTTTAAAACACGGTGTTCCAGTTTTTATTCAGCAGATTTGTTCCAGAAGTGTGGCCTCTACCTGTTTTGAGCACCAGGAAGATGCAGGTAAATTATCTTCCCCCACATGATTTAAGGAGCCCTTCTCTGCTACAGAGACTTTCACAGTGTCTCAGTGCCCATTAGCCCCTGCCACTTCTGCATTACTACCTCATTTCATACACTAAATGCTTTACCTTCAGGAGTGTGAAAGCTGTCGGGTTATCTGTCCTTCCCTCCCTCTTTTCCTGCTCTCTCACCTCGGCCTCATGTCTGCCTCATTTTAACCGCTGTGAAAAGGCTCGCGGTCCTCACTCATGGGCTTTTGGCCCCTCAAATGAGATTGTACAAGAGTCATATTCTGATAAAAATGATCCTTAACCCTGGAGTTTAACGTGGCTGGCAGGTGCGGCACTTTCCTTATCCCTTTAGTGCTAAAGTGTCGCTGTGCTGCCATCAGTACCAGTTCTGCAATGATTTACTGCATGTGAGGTGAAGCCAGTATTACCAATATTACTCTATCTCACTGGACTAATAAAATGAGTGTGTTTTGATTTACTGTATTCACTGTAAAGATGTGAACATAAAATGAAACACTCCCTTATAACAAATAGGTTTTGATAGGTTTTGCTATTTGATAACCCTGTTTACAATAATCCCAAACCTGCTATTTCATCTATGACACTGAAACTAATGCAGCAACTGTGAAATGGTAATAAATAATAAATAATAATATTTTTTCTTATTTTTATGCTATTCATTTAAATGTTTATTCTTTAGAGTAAAATAAAAAATTCTAAATGTTCTTTCTGGTTTAACTTCTTGTCAATATCACTGCTAACTTAGCATCTGACAGATGGCTCTAAAATGAAAACAAATGATTAACAACAAGAATTTCACATTTTTACTTCACATTAAAAACCGTCGCGTCTGAAACTGCCACATCAACTCTTTAAATCATGACTTTTTGTTAGAATATTGGCCACTTTTGCAGTTGTTGGCAGTATTTTGCTGAATGATTTGTGCTTTTCAAAAAGACGTCTCCAGAAGACGTCCTTTATTCTAACAACACTGTTACACAAGTCTTCTCCTTCTCCTTCCAATACACCAACTACTCTGCATGAATAAGCAACTTGCAACTTGCAATAGCGACTGATTTAAGAAAACATAGTTTGGAGTTCAATGAAGAAGTCATAAGCAGACTAACGGTAAAGTAAAAGAGAAATGTGTAAATATCACCTGAGCTGCAACTCAAAATCCTAAACATTTCTTACATTTTTATTTACATTCAAATAAAAATTCAACCAATAATACTGATGCTGATATGGGTTCAGCAGCATTGCTGCTTCCATGGCGTGTACAACTGTTTTACTTCAGTCTTATCATTCCAGCAAGAAACGCGCTTCCTCCCTCCTCCCCTCTTGGGTGAGGTGAATGGGGTGTTGGGTGTGGGGGTGATACATGGCGTAGGAGGCACATGTGAATGATAAGCTAAACCTCGTGGGACGACAGTGAACTTGTTCGCAGCGGTACGCTGCTATCCTGCAGCCACTGATGAGCCTGATACGTTTAATTGGGGTGGTCCATTTCCCATCCTAGCCTCCCCCCTGCACCTCCTCCCACCACTCTTTGGATCCACTCCTCCTTGTCATTTATACCAGAACTATGACTGTAGGCGGGGGGGAGAGAACAAGATCCCCCCACAAAACAGAGATAAAGAAAAAATGTAATACTTCCACATTTTCCAGTGCTCCTTTCATCATTATTCAAAAATTAGTTTTTAATGCAATGAGTAGCTCCAATCATGTTAAGGTCTGCATGATTCAGATAGTATCATAATTACAATTAGATTACATTACCGCAATCAGAGAAAGGGGGATCGTTAAGAGAAGGAATATAAATTGCTTTAGTTTTACAAGTACTGAGCAAGCAGAAATTTGAATTAATCTCCACTTAAACATCTTCCCCCTTACAGAACTGCAAAGCATGCTGGTTTCTTCCAGGCCATCAATACAAATTAAGGGAGAAGTATGATTTTTTTCCCTCTGTTTGAGGGTCTTAACATTTGAAGTTTTACACAGAGAGCTGATGTTCACTTCACACTACAGCAGCGGTTTGGGTTCAAAACTTTCTCGACAGGAAAAGAACGAACGGTTGTGGGTTTACACATCAGTCTGCTTGTCTTTGTAGCAATGTGTATGTTTACAAGGACAAGAAGAGCAAAACTGGATGTGCAGATGCATATCTCAGTCAGTTTGACCCTTTTTTTTTCTTCTGAGTGTGAAAAACACACAATTGCAATTGGTGCATGTGCTTTAATGCAGTTTAATGTAGCCTGGAGCCTCTAGCCTGCAGCACAGATGAGGTGCGGGCTACAGAGGTCTGGTAAGCTCACTTCTTTCTAACTCCACACCCCCAGATATGTTGTCATTTTCAAACTTGAAATGATCCTAAAATGATCATGTAACAAAAGCAGAACCATCGTGTGATAATGGTAGCCAACGTTCAGACTTAGGAAGTGATGAGACGAGTATTCAGATCCTTCACTAAAGTAAAAGTCTACTTTACAAGTCGTGCATTCACACTTTACTTTTTTTGTAAAAGTAGGTGGTACTAACAGCAAAATGTATTTCAGCATCAAAAGTACTTATGTGGAAAAATTGCCCCATTCAGAGCATTTCATCAGTATATATAGCTTACATTAAAGGATTAGCATTACTGATGCATCAACATGTAAGCAGCTGTTTAATGTTGCAGCTGGTGAAGGTTATAAGCTGATCATGTTTTGTATGGTATGTAAAATCATACTCTGTCTGTTATGTAATGGAGTAAAAGGTACAATATATAAATGTACTTTCCATCGTTGTGTTTACTATGTTGGTTGAAGGTTTGGTCCTGGTTAAGTAAGAAAACCCTTCTCTTAAAAAACAAAAAAAAAGGTATATGTGTATTGTTTATGTGCATAGAAAGAGTCTATACATGCCTGTCTATTGCAGTTACCTAGTATCAGTGAATGCCTGTCTGCCTACAGCACATCAACGTGGACACATCACAACAGCAGAAGCGATGGCTAATGTCCTCACCGTCCTCTACAACTGAGAGAGTCTCAAAGCCCATTTGGTCACATTGTGCAGGATTATCCCGAACTGCAGAATACAATGAAATACAAATCAGTGAGAGACAGAAATATAAACCATCAGTGGAACACTGGGTGGATGATTAGGACTGAAGTTAGCAAATCCCTGATCCGCTAATGAATTAAGACACCAGTCAAGAGCAGCATTCCTTTCTTGATGACAGCTGACAATTTCTCTGAGCTATTCCCTTCAGTTTCTCCAAACAACAGTTTTGCTTAATCGTACTTAACGTATGAATGAAGAATTAAAACAAAGCACTTTTCTTTCCTGTTCAGCTCACATATTGCAGTTTGTGCAATTAATAACGCAGATGATCGCCTTAGTTATATCTGCATAACTTTTTTTTTAGGGGGTCTGCCCATTTGCAAGATATCAATTACCTTTTTTTCTGCTTCCTATTTATTCCCTTCTTAGGCTACGATTGGAGATTAATGTGGGCTTCTAAATTACCACACATGCTGGCCATTTATCAGCTCCGAGAACAATCCTGCAGATTCATCCCAACGCTAAGTGGCAGAATATTCATGAAATAGGGAAAAAAGGAGTAATTCTGTACACCCTTTAATGATAAAAAAAAAAAGAATTTCTCACTCTTGCTCATTTACTTTGTGGATTTTTTTTGTCATTGTTTTTCTTCTGCGGCCACTCAGAAAAGGACAGGCTTCATTGTGGAGGAAAATCCTTCTTAATTTAGCTGAAAACACAGACTTATATTTATGGGTGGAAAACAGCGCGATACATTACGGTCATACAATGTGATAATGGTGATAGCACGGTGCATTGTGCTTGTTTGTAAAGCCGTGGTGCAGAGGCCCATAATAGACCAGCATTCAATCCCTGACTTCAGTAATGAGTTGGGTAAACAGAGCTTTCAAAATGAGTTTCTAAATCAGTGCATAGAGGCAGAGGAGAGGGAGGAAGGAGAAAAAAAAACAGGGGCTGGGGGCTTTTGGTCCTCGACACCCCGGCTTTAATCAGGCATTAGGAAAAGGGAGTGAAGATGTTATGAAAATGCGGCGCTGGCCTTTGTTCAGCGTCTGTCATGGCATTGACTTCCCTGACACAATGCTACAATGCATGACGGATCAAAGTAATTAAAGTTCCAATAATTTACCTTCCTCTGTTGCGTGTCAAGTCTGCCAGACCGGCTGCTCTCAGGCCCTTCATTGATTTCCTCACCACTATCAGAGCGCGATCCTTAAAGACGGAGAGACATGAGGGCAGGGTGTGTGTGTGTGTGCGTTTTAATAACTTTCCATGCTGATATAATAGCAACGCTTCAAATGTTTAACCATTAATGATCACAGACAGATGACGGAGATAGAGAGACGAGTGCGTCTGAACCCTCCTCACCCATTCCCTCCTTGTCAAATCACACTTCTTCTGCTCCTGTTTGTGAAGTCGCCTGTCAAGCGTGCAGCAGGGTGTGAGCACGCATTAACTTTCCTCACCGGCTCAGAGTGGTCAAATCGGCGGCTCGTCTACTTCACCTTGTTAAACTTTGGAATCCGGGAGAAAACTCGGCTTCATCCGCAAATCCGAGGGAGATTCAGGCGCCGGTATGAGGATTGTGAAATCATTATCGGTACACAGAAGAGTAATTCTGTCTGCCGTCTAGGCCCAGGATTGATGTGTAATGCTTAGGAAAGACTCCCTGCGTCGCCGTGTGCGTTCACCACAACAGTCAGAATAAAAACTTCCCTCACTCGTGCACTCGAGGTTACTCTGTCTCTGTCGTCCTCATTCCCTCGTTTTCCCCCTCTAAGGCACGACAATGTGTCATTGTCATCGTGGTTTTGCAGCAGGTTTCTGCGGTATGAGGTGGTGGTGGAAGGAGGGAAGGGGGTCTCTTTTGAAGGCTTACTCCCCCCCAAAAAACGTCTCTCCTCCCTTGACGAAAGTTAAATAGTTGAAGTATTCCTGTTCTGAGATGTGATTAGCGTGTCACACATTAAAAATGCCATATTAAATAATCCCATCCTTCAGGCTTTACTTCCTCACCAGGTATTAGCTTAGACGGAGAATTATCCTAAGCTATTTGGAAGTAGGGAATCCACATAAAGATCTTGGCACTCTGTGTTTGAATTTTCTATCTGCCTGGTAGGTGCGATACTCAACCGACTTACAGCGCAGACAGCGGCAGGGGAAGTCGGGCTCGGGCGCTTACAGCTCACCGCGGCGGCGCCAGGTTCTCTGTTTCTAATCTCAGCTCTCTTCCCCTTCTCACTCAAGCATTTTTCACCATGACTCGAGGTTCAAGATGATGCAGGAATCGAAACTTGAGGAGTTATGTTTCCATTATGTTGTTTCATGTTTTGACTTGTACAAGTTTGTTCAGTTATAATTGATGGAAGTCAATTTTTAGGCTTTCCTGATTTTGTCCTTCAGTATACTATAGCTCAGGTCAAGAATGCTAATGCTAATGCTAATTCTGTTTCAAGCATTTTTAAAAGTGCATTATTGAGAGGATGACAATTGAATGTTTTTGAAGCTTACATTGTTTAGCAATAAAAAGTTAGTCTGTCTGCAGAAAAAAATTGTTTAGCTTCACATAAAACCCTTAAAAAGTCTAAGTTTTAACAATGTCTGCATAAAAATACTTTGATCACAAATTATTATTATTATCATATTAATAAAAATTATGTGTTTTTGTAGTTAAATCCTTCCAACAGGGACAGCAACTGTGTTGTGAGAGGTCTATATGACCACATATCAGATGTGGCCTCAAGGTTTGGAAAGATGTTCAGATGAAAAAATAAAATTGCTTTTACTAATCTGCTGTTTCACTCTATTATGATAGAATTTCAATATCACGATGCAAAATTTGATAAGAGTCAAGGATCACACAAGTTTGTTAAGGTTTCTATTATCAGCGTAAATGAGAGCTGCTGAAGTGAATTTAAATCTGATAAGTTCAGAGTTCACGTGACTTTATGGAGAACTCATTTACATCTGATGGAGAAATAAACACAACTGCCGCTAAAAATGAATCAGAGCAGGACAGGAGTCTTTATCTTCTGTCGCGTGTCAAACATCGCCTGGAGGAGAGCTGAAATGATGTCACCATCAAAAAGTAGAAATAATGTTCTCCTTATGTTGTTTTGATATGCGATGATGTCAAATCTGATCACAAAGGGCCCTTAAGGTTGATTTTGTTACAGCTGATGCAAACTTATTGGTACGATGATTTGAAATTTGTCAAGGTCATGGAAGCACATAAAAAGTCATTTCAGCTCAGACACTGGAAACTATTCATGCGCTACTCTACACAGCACACAGTACATCTATTTATATATGTATAATACAATATATTTAAAAATAAGTCACAATGTAGAGTGTGAGCAAGTCCCCATAGCATGTTCGATGTCAGTATGTTCTCCTGCATGACAAAGAGAGCTTTAAATCGGTGGGTTTGGTTTCATCCCTGCTTGGAGGTCAGCGCCCTGTGGCTGTGGATGGCTAATTATCATCGCGCAAATGGGTCACGGTTGTCATTACATCTGGTCACATGAGTGTATTCATCCAACATGTTTTTCTCTCTTTTTTTTAAACCAACAATGGACAATGGAGCTTCAGTATTGGAGAAACTTCTCAGAATTCCCCCCTTAAGTTAAACATTTGTTACGCAGTCACAAGTGATTTCAGTTGAGAGGTACAGTATATATAGCGCAGACACTAGGTCTTAACCTCCTTTGCTGGTTTAAAAATACAAATACTTGTATTTTAATCACTGCATATTCACATTTTGTTCTTTTAAGAGTTGGAGACTCTAAATAAAATAAATAACTATCATACATTTCAAAACCAACAAGTCACCTTGACTATTTTAATCTGGACTTTCCAAACAAAGCTGTGTCAGCTGTGAAATACTCCCAACAGAAGTTTTGAGAATTCATTTCACAATCTACAAACGTGCATTAAAAGACAATTCGAAAATGACTACACAAGTTTGATTTCCACTTCCACGATGCCTGTTCAAGTCTCTGCGTGAAGGAGCCAACAACTGCTGTATCATTGTGTTGCCCTTGAGCAATGCACTTAAAGGAGAAGTTATCGTTGTTAATGACCATGTCTAGACAGTCTAAACCAACTAATACATTTGCCACAGTCAGATGCTGCTATAATCCTATTTCCCCTGCAGGTTTGAGCTGATTCCCTCCCAAAAATCCCAAATCCCAAAAAGTTATCATACCAAAATTACACAAATTTGTCGGCGCCTACCAAAACAACCCATATAATGTTACACATTACTCACGGTGTCTAGTCTGCCACCTCTGTGGTTATAGTGGATTTAAGCAAACTACAAGTACTTGGTAAAGGTTAGCAAAAGATCATAGTCATGATTAACAGAAACCAGCGTTGACTGTGGGTAGGAAACAGGATGCAAACCGCGTCTCCGGTGTCAAAGTCACATGTTTGTGTGCGTGCCAACCATCCACCCAAATCTTTTCCACTAGAGGACTTGAGGATTTGCGTTGTAATGTCACGCCATTTCCGCTTGTGCTCCTGAGAGACAGCAGTCATTATTTGTATGACCACGAGAGGCCACTTGTCAGAAAACCGTGATCTTACTGTAGGTCAGTTTTAAGCATCTGAACAAATAACAGATGCTGTTGGTTTTTTCTGGTGAAGAAAGTCTCCAAAAATCTATTAAGCAGCTCAGAGACGAACTTCTGCCTTAACGAGCTAAAACATTGTGTATCAAAATCTTTCCACACATAGCTCCATTATTCAGCTAATTATTGCATTGATGGGACTATTTTCTCCTCTTCTATTAGCATGGACTGTAAGTCAAAATCAACCTTTGAGCAGAGTTAGAGGCATGCATTAACAATGATCTCGACATTTTAGAAAATGTTTGTTAAGAGGGCATGTCAGATGATGGATAACATTTTTCAATGCAGCTGTTTCTCTCTATTTTCATGAAATGCCTTTTTTGGAACTGAGGGGAGACTATGACCTCAAGGAGGCAGCAGTAGGAGAGACAGTAGAGGCCTTTTACTGTTGAGTTTAAACTGTCCATAGGCATAAGTGGTGATAGGATATTTATCATTTTTGTGTGTTATTATTTCACCACTGGCTACTGTGGTTGTACAGCAGCTTCCATAGAAACTGTTTTACTACTGTCAAGTAGAAAAGGAAATCTTTATTCAAATGACTGAGTTCAGATTAAAACTTATGAGTTGAATGGGAATTATTTTTATGTCTATATTGTTTATATGAATTCTCTCAGGAATAATCACGGCTGTATTCATAACTAAAGCCAGGTGGCAGATGATGCTTGGAGGAAAGCAAATACCCATTTGTGTTTGTTGCATCGGTGAACATTGTCCATCAACTGTGGGCCTGTTGTGATGTGACCGGGGGCACCAAAAGTGCAAAAAGCACCATGTGTTCTTTCAGTGTATCTTTAAATGGCACTAACGCAGACTGGGTTATTGGGGTTCTTTTAGAAAAGGATTCCCAGACAAGGCCATGTTGCATACAAAACCATAGAGTCTGGATTCCGTGCACTTGTATTTGTGTAATATGAGAGGCGTGTAATGCCACTAATACTGTTTATTGTGGTAAGTGTTTCTGCACAAAGGCAACTGAAGCTGAAGACAGAGGAAACGATGCTTTCCTTCTATTTGTCTTTGACAATGCACGGATGGATTACGCTCAGAAACCATGAGTTATTCAATTTCCACCTGGAAAAGCTTAGCTCGCGTTCATCATATTATGAGCGTATCTGCTCGATTGGATATAATTCACACCTCAACGGAAGCTTACACCTGCTTGAGGGAATTAGGGCTGAGGCCTTTAATAAATGTTTAAACCTGTCAGACAAATGAGATAAGTGCATTCATGACCTGTTCCTCCCATTCACCGCTTTAATTCCGTCTGAGGGGATCCCTCTCCATACCTGCGGAAAGTGGGATATCCTGCATCACTCTGTGACGCTCCAAAAGGGGCCCTTTGGACCAGCAGGGTGCCAATTCACCGTCAAAAGCAATTAGAAATATATTTGACGAAGGTCACAGAGCGTCATGCACAGTGACAGGAGTGACGGTATTTGGAGAGGAGGAAGAGAGGGAGGTAAATGCTAGATTTTTCCCTCATCATCCATTATAAAAGCCTCCTCTGGAGACACTGTGTGTGTGTGTGTGTGTGTGTGTGTGTGTGTGTGTGTGTGTGTAGACAGAGAGGGAGGGGTGAGGGCCATGAGTGGGGCCCCGCCGAAAAAGACAGTAAGCGGATGCTAACTTCCCACTGAGAGAATTTCTCCAGGTCGAATGCAAAACGTTCCAGACTAATCATCCGCGCCGCGGAAACGCCAGCTGCGGCCCGTGGTAGGATTATCATTCTCATAGACCTCTTACCGAGCTTTTAGCTAAATGAAAAATCTGCTCCATAGCCTAGGGAGAAGGCAGCGTGCAGATAAGAAGGAAGAGTGTTTACCGAGAGGCAGCGCCGGTGAAAAACAGAACAGGTTTTTTCCTTTCCTCTGCAATGTAAAAATGGTAGGGGAAGAAATCATTAAGCTGGCAAGAGTGAGGAAAAAAAACAGCAAAGGCAAAGAAGAAAATAGACTAGAGAGGAGAGAAGATCAATGTATTTACACGATTCATTTGTGACAAAGTTCTTCTGGGCTCATTAATTTAATGTTTCTGTCTACCTTCACTCCTGAGGGCAACATGCAATTTGTTATTCTATTGTTCTCCGCTCCTTCCCTGCTTCCTCTCCACTAATATTTTCCATTACAAAGCTGACTTATAATCCTGAATCGCAAACGACGGCGGAGGATAATCAAATCACTGTCTTCATCAACCCGGTGCCGGACCCGCCGCCACCTTTGGGCTTGATCAAATGAAATAATCAGTTTTAGAGGGAGGCAGAGGTCAACCACGAGTGTAGTAATCTTATGGGGCTCTTTGCCCTCCCCCAGACACGCACACACACACACAACCAACCTAAGGGTAATGGATCTCTATTAGCGCTCTATTACCGACATCTGTAACAACGGAGCAGTGCGCCAAACATTGCTAACAAGGGCAATGTATTTGGAAGTCACTAGCCTGCTCCCTCCGGACACTGCCTCTCATTACAAAGCTATCAGGACCGTTCTGTTTGCCCGGACACCGCGGTGGGGGAGGAGGGGTGAAGATGGGGCGGGGGGGTGCTGAAATAACAATTAAAGGCCTCTGTGGCGGTCCCACCGCAGATCTGTTAGGGGTTTTGGGGTAGTCCCTGGGGTGCCCTAGAGGTCCAGTTGCTCTTGACCCTCTTCCTCTGATCTGACAAGAGACAATGCCCGAGCAGGAGGTTCGTTTATTATTGCGAGACCTAATTCGCGCTTGACTCTGAGGTTTGGAGTCAAACGTGAGTGGGAAAGTGCATAAATGATTTACAAGCCAAGGGATTCGTATACATATTACTGAGGAATGCCACTGAAGTCCCCCTCCTTGATTTGTCATGCTCCGCTCCAGTCTTAATCAAATAAACCTCAGAGTCTTAAAGGGGACCAAACCAATTTTGTTTTGGAAAATAAAGCGCCTTTCTGTGAACTAGTTCAAAGTGATAACTCTGATTATAGCTCAGTGTAGAGACATTAGATACAGTCTCTGTCAGTGATATTTTGATATTGACACGGGTCTTTTTTGAACCGGGGGATCGGGGTGACAAGAGCGCTGACATTAAAGACATAGCCCGAGGGCGAAAGATGGGCCCTATCTTAGGAATAAAAGGTTACAATCGCTTCCTGGCACTGAGGACGGCAGCTGAAGGTGCCGCTCTAAAGCCTTATACAGTAAGCATGTCGTGCATAAAAACTGCTCAACCCTGCTGACATTGTCGGTCACAATGTGTTTAGATAAACACGCAAAAAGGAAGGATTTAGCATAAGTCCATCACAGCCGTGCTCTCTGCCTGATGCTGACCGTATGTAGACTGTCAAACAATGTGGAAATATCCCCAGTATGATGAGGCTTAATCCAATTGGCATTGGAGCCAAACATGTAAACTAATCTATGCATTAGCCCAGCTGGCACAGTGCGCCCAAATGCTCCTGTGGAACCTGGAGGTTGGAGCTGTTTGTCGCCTGCCAGCGATAAGAGCGTATGCAAGCCCTCTGAAAAAGTGGGCTTAGCTCCTATTCTTTTCAACTGGAATCACTTTAGTCCATTTATCACTCTACCTGTCTCTGAGACCTATTTAAGATTAAGGTCAGTGGGGGGAAAAAAGGCTCCCCTCTCTCAGTTCTTTGGGTATTTTTAAAATTCATAAGTCAAGAGGCTTAGGCTTTCTCAGCGCAAGTCTTCATAACAATGAGAATTCTAATATTTTATGTAAGAATAGCTGACAGGAGATTTTTTTTTCTTCCTCTCTTGCTCTATTTTGCCCTATCAAAGTATAAATACACTTGCGGTTTGACAAGAGGAGAGACGAGCTCGCTCATTCCTGACTGGCGCTGATGGACACAAATCCAACCCAATCACATCACATGCATATTCTGAAAATGGAGAGAAAGAGGTGCGTTCTTCTCTCACATCTGTACTCTCACATCACAATTAAAGGAGGAATAAACCTTTTCATTATGCGCCCAGATTCCCTGTCTGCTGGTTTCTGAGACTTCCCGCTGAAGTAGTACTGCGCTTCTTTTTCTATCTGTTGTGCCAAGTTGTACAATCTTTGAGGTCTAACTTACAGTATAGCAGCTGCCATATCTTCTGTTGTTATTCCTAGTGTTTTTTTTTACTGCTGAATTCATTATAGTTGAGCTGCTTAAGCTCACAGTACAGATACAGTGGTAAGCGGAGACTGATGCCAACATCCCTCCTTTTTATAGTCCGATTCAGACTTCAAAAGTTAAGAGTGACAATTAAATGATGCCAAAACACAACACTGGCTGAATGCTAAAACTATCAGAGTTACAATTTTCCCATTGTCCTCTGTGATGAAATATTCAAAAAATTGTCTATTGCTCTTAAAATTACAGACAACCGATGCATTTAAAAAATTGCAGCTTGTTTGATCCTGAAAGTGGTTTGTATTAAAAGAAGGTCTAGGAGAAATTATGGATATTTCAGATTTGTGATGCGTGTCAGCCATGATTACACCATATTCAGATGTATTTACATTTTAAAAAACACAGCAGGCATTGATGAAATATATTCCACAGTCATATCATATGGTTCAAATATGTCTTAAGGATTTACAGAAATCTCATTTTGGTTATTGTTGTTTCATCTGTGGTGCCAAACAAACCAGAAGTTTTCAAGGTTGGCTTTTTCGATCTGATGGTATAATTTTACAAAGATCAAGATGTTGTTCTCATATGTAAAGTGGCCAAGGAAATTAAATGCATCTATAAAGTACTTCAAACAATCAGGTCTGTCATTAAATTCTGTACAGAGAACCAACAAGATGCGAATTAAAACAACAAAGAGAGAGAAAAAAGCATGAAAAGAGCAAGTACAACACAAACTCTAAGGAAAAAGGGGCCCTAGCTTGCGCGCCCACACACTCGTCCTGTTAATAATCTATACTGCAGTCCATTTCTATAATGCAGAGTAAATCCCAAAGCAGTTCAGCAGTGCAGTTAGCCTACAAGTAAAAGCAAATGCCTTGCAGTCTTGGCTGCTCGCCACCAGCTGGTGCTCCAGTCAGCTGTAGGTAAAGAAAAGAGGGGGAAAAAAGAACATGTTTTACATACTCTTTAAAGCCAGGGGATTGGTTTTGGACCAATGTCAAATTTCTCCAAAAAATTCAGGGAATCTCTGAGTGCTTCTCGCAACTCGGATGGTGGTGGATGTCTGCCACGGGGTCAGATACAGCTTGGAGTGCAGAGCAACATTACAGTACATACTGTGCTGTGATTTGGTTGCACATTAAAATGGGTGTTAAAGGAGCTGGGCTGCAAGTTATGAAGGTATTATTGTAATAGTTTATACCTGTAGACTTGTAAATAGGCTTGACTGCAGGTGTTTTAGGAGGTCTTTATGGGTCAAAAACATACATTTGTTAAAATATATTTAACCTGCCTCAACCCATCAATCCCAACAGTTACTACATCCATTTTTTTCTCAACCTGAACCACTTTTAAAAAACACAATTTTAAATCACTTGTATGAAAAGTGCTTCATAAACAACATCTGATTTGAACAATAAAGCTAAGGGACAATACTCAGAGGTGAGTGCCACTCATACAAAACATACTGCATCTCCCCCGGGAGACTGAGAAGCAACGGGACTATCTTTATGTTTAATACCTGAGGTTGATATTGAGCCACAGGGCAGAGAGGATCCCCTTTAGAAAAACCACGTCGAGACCCTCCATCCCTCCTACTGTATTTGGGTCATTGTATTTTTGTGAGGGATTCGGAGGTGGTGGGAGATGGGGGCGGGGAATTGGTGGTGGTATCTGGGAGGGGGGTAGAGGCTCAGCACGACTCACCAATAAATATGCCAAGCTGCTTTCTTTTCTTTTTTTTTTAAGGAAGAAAAGAGAGATTTACATGAGCAATATAATATTCTTGTGTGAAAGAAAATGCCTTTGAGATGAATTGAATAATGGACTGCCTCCTATTGAAGCTAAATAAGAAAATTGAAAGCACAAATGTAGAAATTAATTTCTTCTCTGGCATTTTCGGCTAAGAGTGTGTGGAACACAGATTCACTGTTAAGCATTTTTTTTAAATGAATCTAATTGAATTTTGTTTTTTAAAAGCTTATTTTAGAGTCAGGGGAGCAGAGGGGCCTTCACAGGGCAAACTTTTTCTTTCTTACACTTATTTCCTTTACTTATAAATGCTTATTTTCTCATGACACTAATTCAAATCTTTATTTTTCCCTGTTGCAGCCTTACAGTACCCCTTTGACCGTGGGCCAAAAGTTGATATTGTGCTCCATTACGCCTGGGTACACACTTGGCAAGGAGACATTAGGAGACGTTTGTTAAATCGTATACATCAAAGTGCTTGTGTCAAATCCCTGCAGTCCTTTATGTGAACAGTTCATCCCGAAAAATTTCTAATTTCATGTCTAATGATGCCTATTGAGGCAGCCGGCGTGCAATTTTCTTAGAACGCTGAACAGCACTCTCCCCCTCCAGCCCCTAACCCCGGCTTCAGTATCTGCTCCGGTGCAGTGTGTAGGTACAGGGGCTGGGCCTCGTCTCATTTTCGACATATAATATGTTAATGTAATGAATGCCACTTTAATTAGCGCAATCACTTCATGTTCCAAATGGAAACGCTCGCCGGCAAATGACAGCCTAATCTCGTCCACGCTGGATTTTCCCTCCTGCCGTAGGAAAAAGGGGGAGAAAAGTTCATTTGAGTACAGTAGTTAACAATACCTACTCATCACCTTGAGGCCATATTTAAATTCGCCATTGAAAAGTAAACCCTCTTTCTCCTCTTTTTTTCCCCTTTTTAACCCTGTCTTTCTCCCTTTCTCTTTCTCCCCCCAATCAAAATGAAACAACCTAGGCCCCGGCTAATTAAGAGTGTGAATATCTGGACCCTAATTAACATATTTGTGAGACAGGCAGACGCAGGGAGGGCCCAGCCGAAACTCCCGTGTTTGCTCACAGCTTGAGCAGCGTCGCTCTGTCTTCAGTTAAAAAGGAAACCGAGGCGCGTTCAGGCTCTAGGTCTGCCCAGGCCCCTCCAAACAGGGGGAGAAAATGCCAGTAATTGGATGACCGTCTTATTATCCCTTTGTTGGTTGCAATTCCCTGATTAGCATTTTGGAATATTTTAAATTATAATCCAGGAATTAGGGGATTTTACTGGGGTTTTTTTCTTTTGCTCTAACCTCCCCCTCTCTCCAATTAGCCTTGACGCTAAGCAGGAGGATGAGTCCGCTGAGATTTTTACACATGTAGCCAGGTAGAAACTCATGTCATTTGGTGTGGAGGTGTATTAAACAGCATGAACTATGTGTTATATAACTACATGATTACAGAACAACATTTAGGGACAGCTCTAGGAACAGTTAGAGCCCTTTACCTGGATTTACCTCATCAGTTCATCAGTGAGCTCATACAGTGCGCTTGTGTTTCACATACCAACATAGCCTACATAAAACCATTCAAAAAAGAGGGTTGTTTTTTTTTTAAAACAGCCCCACACCCACTCCTCCATCAAATATTTACGTATTAAATTGTGCATTTCACAAAGTCTCCATTGTTGTTGAGAGTTGTGATTATCTCCACTGATTTTCGACTTTTTGGTATTTCTGTATGCTTCCTGTTTATTTAGGTCAATGGAAAGCTCCAAACTATGACGTTTGGCAGTAAACTGACAGCTCTGAAATCTTTTCTTCCGATTGTTTCAGTGACCCCAGGCATTGTGGATGCGTGGCTGAAGTTTCGTGACTAGGGTACGTGGTTGAAGGGTGTGTGTGTGTGTGCGTTCCTGTTTGGCTCACGTGGATGTAAATACAGATGTATACTGGTGTAAGAGAGAGCTTTTGCACAGTATGTGTATTTCTGTGTGCATGTCTGCATGTAAGAGAGAAAAAAACTATGTGTGTGTGTTAAGTGTATGTGTGTTTGTGGGAAACAGGGCAGCGGCCCATGTCGTCCCAGGCCTCCTTCAGTTAATTGGAAACGTAGATTGTTGAGTCAGCGTCAGGGCTCTAATCAGAAGCCTGACTCTGAAACTAAGGGGACTTTATTGAAGTAAATTTAAATCACAGGCCACCAAAATTGTCTCTGTTTGTGAAGATCATTTAGAAGAGAGGGTGTGTGTGAAGGACACATGAGTCAGTTCAAGGGATGGAGTCGAGTCCTTGAAGTATATCATACGGCCATACCAAAAAAAAAAAAAAGAAGAACAAAAAGAATAATAAGACGAATCCTGAATGGCTGTTCAATGCCTTTCAGCCTTGTGGAAAGGAACCGCAGTGTCTAAAAATAGCTTCCATGGACAAAAAGTACAAGAAATGTGTTTTTCCACCAGTGATGGATTAGTGAGCCAGGCACAATGCCCAAATAATGACAAAATGTTTTCTACTGGAAGTGAAGTTTGTCCTAATCTATTCAGGACCATTTAACCAGGACTCCTGAAATAAGCTGAACTAAACAGCTGCTAAACGGAATAGTTAGCCAATTTATTCATGAGACTGTGAAAATATAGATACAACAAAACTTGCTGTAACATCTGTTACGAGGGTTGACTGCTGTCATGAATACAATGGTGATCAAATTGGCACTTTTTCTGTATTACCACACAGCTGAACCCTGACCTCTATTGGATTTTACCTGATGTGTTACTTTTTAAATAGAACTTAGTACATTTTGACTCTGAACTTGCTTTTTACAACCATCAGTGCAGACATATATATGGTACATATGGCTTATGATATACTGTACATGAAATACATGCATGTTCCTGTTCAATACAATCACAATCACCTACTGCAAGAAAAAGACTCATCACCACAATGATATCCACAATCCCTTGACGGTACTGACATGCATTGTTCAGTGTGTTAAGAGGCAAGAAATGTTATGTGACATTTTAAACAATGGGAACATATTTCAACGAGTCAACTAATCCAAGGTTAAGGCCTTTTGACACAAGATCTAGCTATCATGCTTCTGCAGGAGAGCAAAGGAAAGTGACTCTATTTTGTCTTTCAGGAGCAACACAAAGAAGATCAATGAGCTAGTCCACTTAATATTTCACCAATTTGAAAATATGTATCTGAAAATCTACATATTTACACATATTTTCTCAGCTACAGTAAAACGACTGCAGAAGCCACTCCACCTAGCCACTCACTAAACTCAAACTCTGCATCAGCATTCCGGTAAAGCTCTTTAGATATGTTGCAAACAACAAGGGCACATGATTCTCACATGGCGCTTACCACTTGTGATTTATTACATTCACCTAATACAAGAAAATGTCATCCTTTTATGCCAAGACACCTCGTGACAATACCATTCACGATGCTTTGAATCGTACGCCCTCTTTTGTCCCAATCTCAATGCCAAATTGCATTTGTTCCAAGTGTCACGTTAATGTATGAAAAGTTTAAGATGTCACTGGCTTAATCTGACAGCAGAGGTTTTAGTTAAAGCAAACGTGTCATATTGTACTTCTATTAGCAGGTCGCCATTGCACTATTAGTGACATCCCTAAGTCACTGGCGTGTCACCTTAATTTAAAGTTAAGCACTGTGACAGTTTAATATGCCAGGGAGATGAAAGCCCCCTCTGTTTCAGCACCACGTCAAACCTTTTCCAAATGGGCGATAAATAGGGCTTATTGTTTCAGCAATTGAGAGGAACTGTCTGTCTAATGTGCCTTTATTCCAACCCCCCCCCCTTCTGTCTTCTTCCACCTCCTCTCTCTCTTACAGAGATTTTGTTTTCAAGCTTGAGCGGCGCTACCTAGAGGTTGAAGATTACGCTTTGAACACAGGCTGAGTGTCTGTCAGCCAAGGGTCGGGCTGAGCTAAGTTGAGGGAAAGAGAGAGAGGGAGACGACTTTAAACGCTGGAACTAGAAGACAAATCGCGGCGTTGTCTCTAAGCCTTTCCTGTCTTTCCCCCTTCTTTTCCTTCCACAAACATAATCCACCCCCCTGAACTTTGACTCAATTTGCAGAGGACAATGGCGAGTCATGGTAGCAAATACAGATCAGTCCTTCAAGCGGGCAGACAGTTACTTTGCTCACATGAAATTGACCCGGGTTGATTATTCTGCTGCTCGGCCTGCACATGCAGGGAGCTTCAGGCAAGAGAAAACTGAGCCTCGCCTCGCCTCGCCTCCATCTTTTACCTACTCCTGCGAGGGCCTTGCACCTCCCTGAAGGCCACTTCCTTCCCTGTGACTACTGAACCATATATACAAATTGCTGTCAATAATTTCAGTGGTGGCAACGGACAACCTTGCATTGCTGTAATGTAAAAATGAGGGCGCCTCGCCGTGGGTGTCCTCTGACACGTCATTAGTGATGGGGGAGGGGGAAGTGACACAGGTTGCTCGCTCAACAGAAACCAACTCCCATTAAAGGAAAACACACAAAAGACCATCCTTGAGTCCCCTCTCCCCCTCTGTCCTCAGGCTACAGGTGGGCAATTTTGACGGCTGCACAAAAAGGAGCCTGGGGGATCCTGGCTTCGAGATAAGGAGGGCTATTAGACCAAAGAAGGGTGGAGGTGTTGGGCAGCGGGGGGTTCACCACGTCAGGCAAGTCCGTTTGTTTTTCCACACTCCCTCCTTCCCTTCCTCCCCCCATCTTTTATGCGGGGTGGAGTAAAAACGAGGTGCCGTGAAGCTTGAAAGAGTGCCTGACATCTGAAGTCTTCTGATAGCTCCCTGCGATGCTCTGGACAAAATTAACTCTGACGCCCAGATCAAGCCTCAGGAGCTTAATTACATCAAAGAGAAAAGGATCCTTGTTAGATTCAATCCAAACAAAAAAAAAGAAAAAATGATCAGTAGTTTTCAAGGCTTTGTTTGACACTGAGACATGAATGTAAAACAATAAGAAGAGAAAGTGTGTGCGTGTATGTGTGGAGGGGATAGAAAAGGAGAGAGGAAGTTTGTCGTGCAGAGAGGTTCGGAGGAAGTAAAAAAGAGCGGGGATTATCAAAAGGAGACAAGTCATTCGAGGGTGGCATGTCAGAAAATCAGGTTTAAACATGATGTCACTGCAAGGACGCATAAAGTGACCTAAGTGACCGACACAAATGTCCGGAGAAGACAATGCAGCACTTCTTGCACGGCTACAAAAAAAGGTAGCTTCACAGGGGCCCTTCCCCTCCCCCTCGGCCATCCTATTGACAGGGATGACAACAGTCCCACGACGCACCATTATCCTTGACTGTCAAGCCGACATCAAATGGGCAGGGAGCTGTCCCTGTCAAGACAGAGAAAGACAAGGCCTCTAAAAAGTACAGAGCTGCCGAGAGAGAGGAAGAAGAGACAGAGAGAACGAGAGAAGAGCTTGTTACATATGTTGCTCTCCACCTTGCATTGTCGAAACAGGCTTATTTAGTGTGTACATAAGCCTTGAGAGATGTTTCTATCAAAATAGAGGGAAAGAAAGGCGAGAGACAGGATAAAGAATCAGACATACAGACATGAATCCAACCGCTCTTCAAGGGGGCGACGCTCTGCATATGTTTACACAAACCTTTACTTCGCACTTGAAATGAAAGAGGGAGAAAAGCAGAAAAAAAAGGTGCAGTGGGTTGTGATTTGGAGGGGGGGGGGCTTTGAAGCGAGATAAAACAAACCGCTCCTCTGCAACGCACGTCAGCTCATCTTTGTGATGTTGAAAGCAAATTGATAAACAAGGGCTTTCGCTTTCAAGGGGTCCTGTCACAAATTCAGGGTGTAGAGGCTTCTCACTTTCATCAGCAGAAGAGTCCCACATGAGTAAACTCTCGCTTAGCTGCAGCGCAACTTTCCTTGTTCTGATGCCGCTCATAATCATACAGCATTTCGTCTCAAAACAAAAAGGTCTCACTGGCTCCAGGCGGGCACTTCATAGCCGTAACCAATCACCTTTCCAAATATTTGCGCTGGTTTGGAAAAGCAAGAAATTGAGGCTCTTGTGGAAAATGAGTCTCTGTGCCCCTTCAGAAAGAGATGAAAACTGAGAGGCTTATATGAGCACGACGATGTGTGTTTTGGAGACATTCAAAGTGAAGGACCTGAGGCTGCTGTAGCACGCAGGCAAGAAATTATAAAACATGAAATAATTTGGTTTAATTTGGTGTATAAATTAAGTGATTCCAACAATTTAGCCATACATTTAAATTTGTTCTGTGAAGGATATTTCATTCTTCTTCTAACCATAGAATAAAATGATTTGGTGAAGGGCAGACCCAACTAGAATAAGTTCACTCTACAAATAAAGATTAAATGAATGCTTATGACTTTCATTTATAGACTGTATTGTACTTAATAGTCTGAAAGTGTTAAAGGTGTGGCTGCCTGCATAATGATTATCACCGACTATCTTAGTTGACACTCCTTCATATTTGCCATTAATGAATCGTACTTTTAGAGTTGCAATATTGCTTTAATGCTCATATTACAGTATTGGGAAATACTGAAAAACTGAAGAAATGTATTCATAGCCTTAACTGGACTCAAAACATTCGCCCTGCAGGTGTCAGGCGGTGCATTTTTAATGTTAATTTTTAAATTTATTTGCAAAACTTTAAATATAAAATACCACATTCCTAATACCATGCTAAATATTCTTGACCTTTTGAACTTGAACTTTTCCTTGTTATATAATCAGTGATATAGGGCTACATACACAGAGGGACCTCCAATTGGATTACAAAGAAATTATGATATGGTATATTTATTTTTTCGAACTCTGTTTATCCCAACCTCAAAGTTGAAAATTTCTATACTTACATGTCTACAACTAATTTATATGCTGCATACAGCTTGTATACATTGGGAGCAATGGAATATGTAAATCGGAAAAAGCTCATCTGTCATGACTCAAAATGTGAATATGGACAAACAATGCCAGTTTTAACTGCTGGGCAAAAGTCTGAAAAGCCTCCAATTACATTTATTAAGACTGCCTGTCTTGAGTTGTAATGTGTCAGAGATGCAAAGCATTTGGGTATCCAGACAGCCTGCAGCACACGCTCTGAGTAATTAAGTGTTTCGATTTTAATTTGGCCTAGGGCTGACATGGCTGATGCAGTCTGCTCCTGATCTGGACATCGAGGCCAAAACCCAGGATGAGTTAACATCACATTTTGAAGAATGCAGCATAGATGATGATTGCAGTTCATGGCTTTATTAATTTTATTTAGGAATGTATTTCAAGTGGTGTGAAAGTGTCACCTAAATTTGTGCGGTTAGAGACGGTTAGTTTCAGGTGGTACTTGACCTCAGAAACAGCATAACAGCAAACAAAGAAGTCAAAGGCAGACTTCATCTAACAATGTAAGCAAACAAACAGTCAAAGCCACAATAAAAACCAAGTGAAAGGATATAACAGCTTAAATGGACTCCATCAGCAGGACAACAGAATCATGAGCCAAGGCTAAATATAGAGACACAGATAGCTCCTTACTGAGTCAGCCTTAAGGTCTTTAATGTTAGAGTATCAAGGCTGATTGCTGTTTTTAAATGGGATATTTGGATGGCTTTTTGGTCAAAAAAATTGTTCTTAAAAGGAGAAAGTGACTCCCATCCACCTAATTAAGGTGCTGCACGATCACCCACTTACAGCAACCGTCCACAGCAATGAATCAAAAGTTACAAGCAAGATCCAGAACATTTCCAACTATCCTAACTAGTTATCAAATTCAAAAACTACAGTTCACAGAAGTGCAACATTGCCTAGTGTAGCTTTAAGGAAAAGAGGAAATATAGCTCTTGTGCCATGTACAGGGCACATACTGTAGCCTCATGGGAAATACCATGGCTCCTCCAGGTCAACATAAAAACAAAGTGGCTGTGGAAAACATGTGTTAGAGTAACACAAATGTAATTCATAAAACAGCCTAATGTTCTACTCATTAAAGTCATAGGAATTAATTCCATTTATTTAACAACCAGCTGCTGATTAGCTATAAATTATGTCAAATAATAAAGGAATCAACACCAGTCTGAGATAGATGTGGCTCATTTTTGGTGCTACCTATACAGTGACTGCAACATATTGTGCTCCGAGATTCGGTCCCCACTAACAACCTCGTTGGCATTCAGCTCTCAACGATTCATGAGTGGGCCAGTGAGACGGGCCAGTCTAATCATGAAGAAAGCACCACAGGCCATTGGCCCGTAACGCAGTTGCTGAATTCAGTGAGACGCCCATAATAGCGTGCTTAACCTTTGAACGAGACATGTGTGAGGCCAATTCCTGACGACCCAGACGTCTCATCAGGGTCCTGTCTAGCCGACAAGGCCTCAGCCGTAACTTGAGCTTTAACCATCAGTAGCCAGATCAACCACTGGCCCGGGGGTGAACAGGCACCCCTACTGGGCGCCACACTGGACCCCCTCCTGCTGGCTGGAACCTTCATCCCTCTACGGATGACGGAGGGAAGGAGCAGTGGGTTGTAGTGGCATTGGTCTCTTGGGGAATTTCACAGCGCCCCCCCGCCTCAGCTCCAACACAAGCACAGTAAAAATAAATGTAAATGTTTTATGTAAAAATAAACATACAAGTATAAATCACAAATGTATAACCTTTTCCTATTTCTAACTACTGGGACTTCTAGTATCAGATAAGGTAAGCTCTTCATCCAAAGGAAGACATGAATCATTACTTAGGAATAAAGTAGTGAAGTACAAACTTGGTGCAGTTAGCAGGCTCCATTCAAAGAAAGGCGGAGTCAAAAGGTGGAGTGGAAAGCACTGATTATGACATCTAGACACCTAGGTTAAAACTGGGCCAAAACTGGTTGGGATGTCAGCATTTTAGACATCCAGGGTACTCATAACCATTGTTCCAACAGCATTTAAACACCTACACTTCAATGTTCTCACTTTTCAACCTAATTTGGCCCATCTTTTGACCTTAAAACCACCAGATCGGTGATGGGGTTAGATATTTGTGCCTTTCTTGGCCTTTTGGTTATATTTTGAGTCTTAATTCTCAGTTGTTAAAATTCAGTGTGCAGTTCGCCTATGCCATTCAGGCTTGCACTGATGAAACCATGAAATGTTACCTGCCTTGTCATTTAGACCCTTTTGTGAGAAGTTCCTTTTGTCACTTGAGTCAACATCTCCCCAACCTATTGCGTTCCACGATTCACACATAATGCAAATATGTTTAATAATGCGTCTAAGACATTACACCACTGCTTCCAATTTTCATAATAGATAGAAAATGAAAGCTGTGTGTCAAAAGGAAAACAACATACGCCGCCACTAAGAAATTAGAGCTGAATAAGCAAGTTTGATTCAGGATCTGTGTTATCAGTTGACCTCTCTGTTCACTAAAATACAATCCAAACAGATTGCTGGAGGCCAGTGACCAGATCTGTAGAGCCGTCTGTAACAACACTGTAATTGTATTGTTTCATGTCGGGGGTCGTGTACTGTATTGTATCATCCCCAGACCCCACAAGCAAATCAATTTTTCTGCCTGTAAGTGTTTAAGAAGCTGTTGTTGTTTGCCCTTCAGCAGCCCTGACTGAAGAGTGCAGTGACTCGCAATTACTGATGAACTTTTCAAAGTATTCATAATTGGATTGGACACAGAATAAAGTTTAGATGGTTTATTTTTGTTGTGCATATTCAAGGAGCAGGCTGTGGAAAAATGATGTTTATGGCTTCTGAAGAAACATTTGGCAACCAACGGTCATTAAGAGGAGTCCCGCCAAGTGAAAAGTTGCACTCTTTACCAAAATACACACAGAATCAAGACATAAATACTCAGAGGGGAAATGCTGCACGCTTGCCTGAACTAACTCCAGCTCTCTATCATAATTTCATTAATTGCTCCTGAAGTCTATGATATAGCGAGCAATGCACCAACTGTGAAGAGAGCAAACATATTTCCTGGGCCAAATGTGCAAGGAAAAACAGTTTTATTTTGAATATATCACATTATATCCTGTGTCATATATTGAGTTAATGGAACCAACAGAAAAATATCACTATTATAAGACTAAAATCTCTTATTTTTCAAATGATTCTTTTAGCTGCATGGTCCCAGTTATTATAAAATGACTCAATACTGAAATGATTTTAACCAAAACCAATATAATTGGATATTGTAGCTTATTACTTTAGTACCGTCCAAAATGTGTCCATGGCACTGACTACTGAAAATCAAGTGCCAAAAGATGGTACCGAACTCTTTGTCAGATTCTAATTTTGGTCATTTTAGGCTGTATTTTATTCAGGCTCTTGTACCGTTGCTTGTGTTTTGTGAAACATTAAAAACAAATGCACTTGGAGAAGTTTGGCTTATTTTGTTGGATGAAAAAAAAGTGTTTTGGGATGTTCATATTCCTCAAAGTAGGCATCAAAAAGTGTTTTGGTATCAGTGCTGAGAAGAGAAGAAATACTACAAAAAAAGCATTTGTCATTTGTTCAAATATCTAAAAATTCCTATATTTACATTTACCTGAAAATGACTGATTACCTTTGTCTGTCAGGAACAAAGGTGAATGATCATGATGTTGTTGTTAGCACCACAAAGAGTGCTTTTTGTGCCTTAACCTAATTTAACCTTAATCACACTGACAAGCTGCCCTCCTGTATAGAGGCATCATATCAACACTTATATGTGTTGTTTCAGAAAGCAGTGACAAACTGCATATTTTTATTGCCTATTATTTGGAAGACTGGACATTTTTCTGTATTTCAAAAATGTCCAACAATGCAAAGCCCTATATGGACTTATTCTACATTGTACGTGCTCATTTGCAGTGTTGCATGTAGCAGAGCAGCTCTAGATCGTCCACTCAGAAGGAGTTGGCGTGATGCATGCTAGGGGACAGGGAAGATCAAACAAACAAAAGAGAAGAAGAAGAAGAAAAGTTTTCACCACAAAACCCCTTAAAATAAAGAAAGAGAGACAAGCCCTGGCACTGGCTCCACACTGTACCCGTCCAATTTGCTTTGTTCCCAGTTACCTGCCCCTGCCATCAGAGGGGGAGCCACTAGGGGCCATATTGGGGCCATCTTCACTCCCATGGCCCCCTTTCTCGCCACAGCCTTTAAAGTCCTGCACTGCGATGTGCATGGCCTTGATGTTTGCCTTGTACCCTACATGCAAAGCTATCATTATCCATGCCTCTTGACAATCGCAGGCCCTGTCTTTGTTACATCTGCAGCTCTTTGCCTTGGGCTATGACATGACTGTACGGTTGATCTCTTCTCTTTTACATATCGCTCCCTGTGTCTCTCTTTCTCTCTGTTTTTCTGCACTCAGACTGTGTACCATGTTTGAATCTAACTCTGATTTGACGACTTGAAAAATCTTTTACCTCTCAGCCTGTGTGACACCTCTGTTGCTTTGATGTGTTTGCCAGATAACTCGCACTTCAGTTGGGCAAAGGCGCGCATTGATGTTCGACACACGTTAGCGCTCAGGTTTGCTTTGTGCAGTAGTGTTTTTCACATCATTTCTCAGGGCATTTCACACAGTAAAAGCCTTAACTACAAGGATTCGATAAAATTATTTATATTATATTATATAATTATTCATTTTCTGTCAAATCAAATCAAAGAACCAGGCAATTTAGGAATTTAAAAATGTAATAAACCCTGTTCTAAGAAGTCAGAAACGTGTTACACTTTACAAAGAAAAGATTTTTGTCTTTGTACTCAGATCACTCCTTTTTGGGACTAATATGGGTCACTAGCACAGAGGAAACAAGGGAAGATGAAATGCATAACTAGGAAAAAATGGATGTTGTTAAATGCTCTCCCCTAACACAGACACAGACAAATACATAAAAATGAGAAATTCCCCTTTAGTGTCACACATTGTGTAACAAAAACTAAACTTACAACCTTTGTAAGAAAAAGGGGTTATTTTAACATCTGAACACATTCTGTCCAGGTGGAAAACACACTGAAAAAGCAAAACAAAAACAGACAAATATACTCAAACAACATTATCCAAATGGACTACAAGAATTCGGTGCATCATTTGCAGATGGAACCATCTGGAAGTCTGTTGTGTCACATTCTTGCTGTACTACTGCAGCTTTCAATTTTATCCTCCAGTCAGGCATCCAATTTCCACGACAGACTGGAAATCAGCAGCTCTTTAGAAGATTATAGTTATGCTTAGTACGTCAATATTTCTATTTCAGCAATGTTTGAGAGAATAGGCTACAGTGCAAAGAGTTGCGGTGCTAGAGTATCATGGTTGCTAAATGCAGAATTTTTATTTAATGACAAATTTCACAGAAATGCCTTGAAATTACATGAAAGTTAATGCAATGAAGAAGAAGCACAGAGACACAGACTACTAAAACAGTACTATCATAATCTGTTTGCTACTCTTATCTCGTGCTTGAATGAACACACCACTGATCCAAACTATCATTTAAGTTTTTGTTTTACTCGTGTCTGCTCTCTGGTACCTTGAAATATCCTCGAGCACACAGTAGGTGACGTAGAAGAAGAAAAGAGAAGAGTATTTGTAGTAGTTTGCACTTCGCTTATAAAATGAAGACTAGATGAATAAAACAAGGATCTTATTTTGCTTGATTATCGCTTTAGAGAACTGTTGTTTTCTCTATTAGGGAAGTCATAGGGTGCACCATGTACTACAAAGTCAAGTCCAATCAATTATACACATCTCTAAAATCTAAATGTACCCCAGTGTGCAGTCATTTACATTTGTATTTCAGTCCAAACTCAAGAGCTTTTAATTAGTTTAGCCTACAGTCTGCCAAAGCTCGCTTGACCTTCACTCTCCTCCTCTGCTTGACGGCTGGTTTGTATTTTCGTTCTTCAAAATTCCTCAAAACACACACACGATTACTGTCTGATCACACATTTTGAAATAGTTCATTCTTCTATTAGCCCAGTATTGTGTGATGCATAAACCACGTTTTAACATCTTTTTTTTATATATATAATCTGTTTTGGTGCCTTCACTGTTTCTACCTGTTGCACCACAAGACCACCTCCCACCCCCGAGGATCACAGAGAAACACCACTTGGGAAGTCAACAGCTCTCTTCTCGTCGACCACAGGAGGTAGCTGCTGGCGGCGTTTCACAAGCCCACCACTGATCTTCAGAAAAAGGACCTGCAGCTCGCCAGAGTCTGCAGCGCTGTCAAAAACCACTGCTCTGTTCTCACCAAGAGGGGTAGAAAGTGATGGCGAGTGTACTTGATCAGCAGTTTCACCTAAAACCGATCTCTGCAGAAGTGCATGTTCTCTTAAAGAAATGTGTACCAGTCTGTACTTTAGGACATCACTCCTGCTACAAATTTTAGATGATCATTCATCTTTAGAGATTTAATCATTCCTACGTCCAGACCTACTTTGGGCAGGATTAAAGTTTTTAGACATCTAAAGAATAACAATTGATGGCTATGACTGTATAGTCTTAAGTTAAAGTCCAATTGCAAAAAGGAACGAAAACAAAACTTGCCAACAAGCTGCAAAATAACCGTAGAGGTTCTCAAAAGTACTTTGATGACAGAGCTCAAGCAACAACATACAACAATGGATTTTTGGGTCAAGCGTCACCTTGGCACTACATTTGCAAACGTTATAAATGCTGTCACAGGTCATTACATCTTTTCAATTTCAAAATATCTGCTGGGACACTTTATTAAACCTGAATTATACTGCTTTTTTTTGGCCTATTGGGGCAGCAGAAACAAGCTGTAAACAAAGCATTGACTTAGCACCTTTTAAGTTGATATCGCAGTTGCAGCAGATGCAGAGCAACTCATGAATGCAAGTCCAATAATCACTCTCCTTTTGACTCTACACCAGCTCCTGAGAAAAACATCAGGCTCTTTAGCTGCTATTAAGCAGACGAAGGCCTGTCATTTGGTGCAGGTAGTGTACCGTGGGATTATCAGAGCTTCCTCACTGAAAACGATGCTGATGAAGCGATGAGAGTGAACCAAAACAGTAAAGTTGCGGGCTGTGAAACCAAAAGCAACCGTAGAGCTGAGAGGCGCAGAGTCAGTAATAACTCGTCAGTACAAGCGACCCCTTTCACATACACATAGTCATTCATCACCTATAAATACTGATGATAGCAGCAAGTATATGGCATCAACTTATCATTAAAGACCATTAGCTAGTTGAGGAGTCTTATTCATCTACAAGAAATCTATTTCTAATAACTGATGCATACACTTTCCAAACAACACATGCTATGAGCACCAAACAGTCCAAAAGGAATGTTTAGCAATTTATTTATTTATATATTTTTGATTACTTGAAGTCAGCTCTGCTGCTGAAAGGTGGCCTTGCAGCTGAAAGACGCCATCAAGAAAAAGAAGGTTTAAGGTTAACACCAGCAGGAGAGGACAGACATGAAACAGAACATGCCGTTTCACGCGGAGATGAGAGAGAGTTTTTTGGCAGGCTGCATGTCCAAAGCTGCAGAGAGAGAAAGGGAAAACAGTCGCATGCAAAGTGCGTTGATTAACTTGCATTGTGTTTCAGTATTGCTTTGCTAACACTGTGCACTGCATTCAAATGAAGTCCAAAGACAGGGAGGGAGAGTCGACACCAGAGTGCTTCTAATTCAACCTCGCAGCTCTGACACTCCCTGTCTCTCTCTCTCTATGTCCAATGTCTATTTCAAGACCCACAGCCCTCAACCCAGGAAATTAATAATGAATGCATCCTGTCCGATTTAATTCGGCGCTAATTAGGTCAGGAAAGTTTGGGAGCGAAAGGTACGGTCCAGGCCACGTGGTCGGGTCTCTCAGTGGGGAGCCACTTTCATGTAGAGAGAAAAAGTTGAGCGTCGAACAGAGGGATGGCAGGGGCAAGGCCAGCGCCAACAGCACAGGCACGAAGGGCCAGGGCTGGAGACAAAGATAATACAACCAAGAAGCGGCAGCTTCAGAAAGCCACTGAAAAAAACAAAGCCACCAGGGAGATATCAACTGTGGGCCTTTGCCGAGTGGAAAAAAAAAAAGAAGAGAGCTGTCAGTCTGTTTGTTTGGACTGCGACCGCTGAGAAATAATCATTCCCTTTTAATTACAATTTGGAGAAAAGAAATGCAGCGCTCAGGCTTGCGAGGCCTCCTCTGCCTCCAGACGGGGAAGCTTGTGTGGGGCAAACGGCGCTGCCCAGACCACAGAGCAAAGCGCCGGAGGACTCGCAAAGCAATGTTATCACCTTTCGCACGCCGCCGAGCTAAAGAATAAACGACTTTCATCCGGGCTGCGAGTGCACTTTGGCCAACTTGGGTGGCACGGTGCGGTTTAAGCAGAAACTCTCTGGCAGGAAGAGTTCAGAGCACTGGGAAGAGGGGGGGTTNGGGGGGGGACAGATGAAGGTGACAGCTATAGAGGTTAACCTCGATTTGAAGTCCCAACAGGGTTGAAATATCCCGCAAGGCTAGATATCGCTCTGATCTTTCACATCTAGCTCACAGATATTGTACCAGACGGTGCCAATAATATCTCTTCAGGATAGACTGACAGACCTAAAATGTACTTCAAAGGTCCCCCAATATTCTTGACTCTGTTTTCATATATTTCCCTCACAGTTAGAACAATGTGCTTTACTCCTGATGTATTTTAGGTAATAAAATAATCCCTGAATAAATTTGAATAACAAGTTCTCCTTACGTATGAAGATTGGCAGACAGTAGCAGCTCCCCTGATTCAAATGATGCCAACCTGCTTAGTGGAGGCGATCCAGATGGAGTATCAGTTCAAGTACTGTAAATCTGCCTGATTGGAAGGGCTCAGACATTTGTTGGGGAGGGACAACTCGAAATTAAGTCCAGCTGTGATGCATTACCTGAAAATCACCTCAAAACCTGCTGATGATTCTTTCTACATCTAAGGTAGAATTCCCAGTCTCATTTGACACATATTTCATGTTGCTCTATTTACTCTCAAAAGTCAAAATGACAAAAAATAATTTGTGGAATCTAGCAATGCAAATTCATTTGAGATTTTATATGCAGTTTCTGTCAACAACTAATCTGTAATTTAGGGAGACAGCAACCTATAGGCTTTTTTTGTTTGTCTTTGAGGGATGTATTCGCTAGGTGGGGCCTCCCTCGACACCCACTCATTTACATTTAATTTTTAACCAGTGCGAGAAAGAGGAAGAGAGAGACGGCTCAGGCTTCACCAAATTCACTGGACCTAATAAGAACAGCAGATGGAAAGTCAGATTTCCTGCATTCATCCTGGAAAGCCCTGCGTTACCAATATATGACCCGACAAAACAAAGTTGCTATTACAGCTACCGTAGCTGGCTTGCTGTAACAAATAAAGATAATAATCTAAAAGGTAAGGCAACTGATAACCAACACATTGCCCATTCCCCTTTACGCCACTTTATGAATGTTGAAATTTTATAGCAAGCTACGAGGGTGTGTTAATCAGAGCGCACCAGCTAGGAGATTATGGAAACTTAACTGCACACCAGTATTGTGTTGCAACTGGTAAGCCCTATATTAAACTTCTGAGAACAGACCCAGATTTCATTTTAACCTACAATGAAACAAAACAAATATAAGGAGCTCAAGGGTTAAAGACAATGATTGTGGGCGACAGATGCACTGTAGGTAAGCAAATAATAGCTATCGAGAATAAAGTAGGTAAAAGGAAGAGTCAGGAATGTGTATTAATGTCCTTCTGCTTTGATATCCTGCCAGCACAAAACAAACCGGATGTGATTTCCTACTCAGCAGCAGAATACCAGTCAGTGCCAGGGAAACCTCTCCCTTTACTGCCAGCCAAACAACACTTGTGTTTACTGTTGCACTAAAATAGACGGAAACTGAGGAGGTAAGCAATATGTAGAGTAAGGAGACGATAAAAGTAAAATGTGCATGACAAACTCAGTTGTTTTATCTGATAAAAGGCGCTGCACTTGTTTTCACTTCTCACTGTACAAATGTTTTCAGCTTCTGGGGAAAGAAATGAAATGTTCCTTGATATACAAAAGTATTGATACTCATCTGTACTTTCCTGCCAAGTCAAATGAACCCTTTGTAAATTAATTTAAACAAGAGCCAACAGGAAACTGACTTCTTTGGGGGAGCAATTTCGAATGAATGAATCCAGTTTCAATCAAGTGTATAGTAAAAAAATAAGCAGGAAATGGTTTAAAGAGTTGTCGCACGAAACAAAGTCAACAGTTCAACCTTTTCCTTTTACTTTCTGGAGTTATTCAGGCCCAAACCTGCTCACATGATTTTAATACCACTAGACCTTTCCCCATCCTTTGGGAGCAGAAAAAGTAGAAAGATATAATCCTTTTCCCTGTAGAAAAAGCCTGCAGGAGAGAAGACTAGCACCGAATCAAATTATTCTCATAAGATGGTGTGACCTTAGCTACACTTTATTCAAGGCTTCTTACCTCCACAATTTAACTAGTGTTCTTTTTTTCCCTCAACAACTTCTTGCCATGCATGAATCACAGGTTAAATGCATTCCTTTCAACGGCTGTGCACCCCGGCGACGGAAATATAATTATGTTTTACAAGTCGACTCTTATCTGTAGCCTCCTTCATTTCCCGGCAGACTCTCGGCGTATTTTGAGGGCTTTTCAGAAGTACTTTACGGTGTGTCAGGTTGCTGTTCCTCCGTGTAAATGCGCTATTGTATCACTCAAAAGGTCTCTACTCTCCATATCAGGGAGGGGGGAAAAAACATGGTGTAAATAACCTCCATGGTGCACTTTACTTCTTTGTAAGTGTAACATACACAGTATGAACACACTGCTGCATAACAGAATCTCCTAAACAGCTCCTGGGTTCAAATCCACAATAATATTCTCCGTGATAGAAACACCAAAAATTAGAGTTAAACCAGAGTAAACTACAGGTTGTTTTTTTTTTGCATACTGTAATTTGCAATGTTTTAAACAACTACACTGACTTTGTGGAGGTTTGGCCACTTAGACCATCTAGCCAACATGTAACAAGAGGATTGACATCAAAATCAAGATACAGCTTTCTGATATGAATGTTAATATTTAGCATAACGTATGTTAACAGAGCACTAGCATCATCTAAAGTATGAGGATAAACCCTTTAATAATCCAAATTTGGTGCTGGTTTTATTTCATGGCCAGATTTATAACAAACAGACAGAGAACCAGATCTTAGTCTTCATTCCTAGCCCAGAAGATTTAAAATGCATTATGATAAACTGGATTATGAAACACCCTCATCCATGGCACACTGCACTATTTCATTTATAGAGTTATCTTTTTCCAACTAACACCTGTGACATTAACCGTTCTGATTCCAGTTGTAAAAACCAAACATGTTTCAAATGCACTTTATAAGACTGTGGTTGTACTGGGCATCTGCCTGGGGAAAAACTGAAGCAATATGAATGTGAAAGAGAAAAGAGACCTTCTTTGGGTGAATAAAGATTTAAAAATGAGATGGGGTTTGAGTGAGATAAGTCCAGACTGTATGTGACACGTGGAGAAAAAACACTCGTGGATTGATTTTGACATGTTTTCCAGCGACTCACATCTTGATTTTCAGAGCCTGAATAAAAACCACTTGTTTTACTGCACCCTTGCATGCAGCAGAGTTGTGACTGCCTTGTGACTGTTCATGAAAACACAGAAAAATGCGAATCATATAGAAAATCATGATTAACTGCCACCGAGCTGCCAGGTACAAAAAAAAAGCACCTCTAAGAGACAAAGGATGTGATGACTTAGCTACAATTATAACAATTATGCTCTCAGTGCTTTCTCCTCTCTGTGTGGTAAAAAACATCAGAGGACAGGTGTCTTCAGGTAGAGAAACCCCGACTGTGAGCTCTCCGCTAAGCTTTATCAGCCTGTCTTTGTCTAATCAGCTTCTATTGTTAATACTGTTGTATTCCTCATTAGCTGCCATTGATAACAAGCATGTTTAATTATGCTAGTTACAAGACCATTGGCAGAGCTAAAAACAAAATAATAATAAAATCCCCCTCCAACCCATCCTATTAAAATGGGTGGAAGAGAGAAGGGCAAGGAAGGCAGAAATGCAGAAAAAAAAGAAAGAAGGAATGCAGAAAGGAGAAAATAAGACAGAAAGGAAATTATGACACAAGCAAACAAACAGGAATAGTGAGTGAAAAAAAGCTGCCATTAAAGCAGAGAAAAAAGGAAAAGAAGAAAGAAACAAAGATAGACAGACAAAAATAGTCCATGTGAAACAAAACAAACCGTCTTTGTGTGGTAAAATACCTGCCGGGCTGCTGCCACTGCCGCAGTTAGTTACCGTAGATCCCCGGAGAGGGGCTCTCCTGGGTTCCTAAAACATGACAGCAAAGAAAGGAAACAAAACACGGGCGTTAGGAGTCTCAAAGCACAAAACAAATTATCCCCCAACTGTTACACAACCTTTTCAAAAGGCACACAAACAAGGTGAGGAATATATTACACAAATGTCAAAGTCTTTCAAGTCTTTCTGTTAGCATTTCAGTCAGAGATACATTCAGAAACTCGATGGGCTGAGTTCATCCTTGATGGAAGAAGCTAAAAAGCAGCTTTTTTTTTGGCATTTTAAACTTTCAGTAAGAAAGCCAAGAGGGAAAGCTGATAATATGAAGCCTTATGTAGCATTGTGGCTACTAAAGGCCTCTCAACACCGTGCGACAGCCGCAATCTTACAGGTTGAATTGCGCCCTTACATCACTGGGTTTCAGTCTAACGTTGTGGGGAGTGCCTCTTAAGCTCCACCTACTGAGGTTTACCTAAACCAATGAGGTTATTCCTTCCTCTTAGAAAAAAATTTAAAACTGCAGGTCCAATATGTAAGCGCGTTCCCTGTTCCCGCAGGGACAGGGGGAGGACATTGTTTGTTGGGGGGCTGGGGGGTGCAGGGAGTAGGTGTGAATTATGCAAATAAATGCTCTGACACAAACTTGGATGAGGATTCAGTGAAGGAGGAATTGGCTGAAGGAAGAATCCTTCATATGGCGGTGGCAGTAGTGGTGGTAGCAGCCACCCACCACCACCACCACCACCCCCCCTCCCCACTCCTTGCTCTTTACCTTGAGGCAGGAGCTTATCTTATTTGCCGCTTTAAAAAAAAAAAAAAAAAA
>LKNJ01000070.1:36014-199493 GCA_002120245.1 Maccullochella peelii | reverse complement strand
TTCAACCCCCCCCCCACACACACACACGCACACACACGCACGCCATATGAAATGTGCTTTTGAGGACTGCCGCCACCGCCCCTCTGTTTGCCAGTTTATATTTAGCTGTACACCACTTCATTTTCCCATCTCCAGAAAGGAGGGAGGATGACACAGAAAGGGCCTCGGGTGGGGTGGAGGGGGGGGCGGTGTTTTCCACATAAATACCAGCTGGTTGAAAAGGTACAAGTGAGGATGAAAGGCGACTCTTTTCGGATTATCTCGCTGCAGTGAAAATGAAACTGCTCTTGTGTACCTGCGAGATAGAAATACTGGGTCACAAATACCAACGTTCGGCCTTCCTTTTTTTACCTTTTACTTTTGTTTCACTGGATGTCCGCTCACGTCCATCTTTTTCCATCACCGGCATTTTTTGTTTCCTCAGTATAAAGAAGTTTTAAACGCTCCCTCTTGGTTTACTCCCTTTGCCCTGTGGAAATTGCCCATTAAGGGGATTTTTTTCCTCTGTATTTTGGCAGCTGAGGTCGACAGGAAACAGAACAGGAAATGATATAATGGCTGCAGACTGGAGTGCTTCTCCCATGCCCAGCTGCTCCTCGTATGACCTCTGCGACTGAGAACTGGGAGAAGGAGCTGGCATGCTTGGCATCACTGTATACTCAGGGGGTTAAATACTTTACTGTCATTTCTTTGGCTGAGGCATGGCGTTCTGTGTGAGTGACTGTTTGTGCATGTAATGTGTCTGTCAGTATAACTACACTGAGTGTAGGAATGAGAGTTTGTGTATTCAAATGAATGACTGTGCATGATTATAGGCCTCGAGTGCTGGAAAGATTACAGTACATCACAAGTCCAACTTTATTTTTCCTATTTTCTTATTAGTTACTCATTAGTTCATTATATTACTGTTTGTGCTATTGTAGGTTTACCTGCATTGACTGAGTCAATACATACCACCTCAAGTTCAAGTCTGAATACTTGATGTGGTTAGTAAATGTAACAAACCCTCAGTTTGACTGTACTATAATTACAGAATGTGGAACAGTAATGCCTTAACTTCCCTGTAACAGTAAAATGTTTTAATCACAGTGATGCATTACATCCAACACTGTTCAGTACATGCCAAAAGTGTCTGTGTGTCCGCATGCATGTTGGGGACTTTTTCCTTCTGCCTGGACTAAAAATATCCAGTAGGAAACACAGGAAGTGGCATTACTTTTTGTCCTTCAAAGCAAAGAACCATGAAAAGGCGTACACCATGAACACCCAGGTATTAAATATAGCAGAATCTTGTTGTTTTTGCTCTTAAACTTAGATATTTGGTGATGATCATTATAACTTTGTGACAGTTCAGACATCAGTAAGCCAGCTTCATCCTCGAATTTCTCCAGTTTATTTGACTATCATGATAACTGATCCATTTGTACTTAATACGTCTTATTACTTGAATTTATGTAATGTCAAATGTTTGTGTCAAAATTTCTCCTGAACCCTATGAAGACGTAAAACGACAGAAGAGCTAATGCTGCATTTATGTCATATCAGAAAAAAAAGAAAAATAACCACGTGGAGCAAAACAAAAATAGCAGATCTTGATACTGTAATTTACTCATACACATTTCACTTAAATGTGAATATATATAATTATTTGGATTTTTATTGACTCAGATTGTTGATATTGGTCAAACTTAACTGCTGAAAAACATTAACCAAAACTTCCTATAGGTTATTGTACATAAATGAGCTGAAAATAAAATGGGTTTCAAATCATGTCTGCATTTTTTACTTAAACAGAAAAAAAATTGCCAAAACACCTCAGCTGAACAAAATGATAACTTATACTATTTAAACAGACAAAAGGTCTAATAGCTCAAAAGTGAAAGTGTGTTTTCAAAAAGTAAAAAAAAGAAACATATCTCATTTTAAATTTGTTCTCTGTGACTTTTCCGCTCACATTTTAGTAAATATTATGTGGATTCTCTCCTGTGTTTGGATGTGAGGGATGGACGCAGAGATGTTTTCGAAGAGTTCCTCAGCTAATTAGGCGCACAGTTTGCCATCTCATCCAAATTTCTCTTGACTGGGGCAATGAGAGAGAATCCTCTGAGCCAAAGTATAATATGAAAGTTTTGCCCCCCTCCATCTGCTAAATTTGCGCACAGAGGCTTAATTGGGGCCAAATCTTGTCAAAGCCTCTTCTAGTGAACATCCACTATTAGTTTGGAGCATGTTAACAGGAGATCACCCAAACTTTTAACAAACGAATGCTTAGTTTCTTTCTGTTGAAATAATTCAAAGCCTTAATAACACCTCTCAGTGTAACAGGATAAAATCCAACAGCACCAAAAACTACATGCTCCAAAATGACCATAAAACACCTCTCTAAAACAGTTTCAACAAAAACTTTAGAAGCATTATAACCTTCAGGAGGGGAGCATTTATTGTTTAAGTTTATTTAAGTTTATATTACGGACAGGCCTTCATTTCTAATGAATGAAAACTCAACACTTTCTCCATGTTCACCTGCTGTCTTAATAAATTTAGGATAATGTACATTTCCACCACCTTATTATACAACAATCAAGTCATTCCATGCCACTGTCAATGAAATTTAACAATTGCTGCACAGATGTTTCACATTAAAGGCCGTCCAGCGGCTCAAAGAGCATAGTCTCTCCCTTTCCTGGCAGGCTTTTAATGTGAAACATCTGCAGGAAGTGTTGAGTTTAACTGACAGTAGCTTAACACAAAAAAAGAATGGCAAATTAGAACTTTAATTAATGAATAAGAACTGTGTATTTGTTAAAAAGGAAAAGAGTATGACATGACATTAGGGACCAGTCAAAACCACCACGATTATTCCGGACTCTTTATTACAGAATTTGTGAAACTAACATAGAAAAATTAAAGGGGAAAAATCACTATACAGAAACCATCTTTTAAAGCCCAGATCAAACAGGACTAACTTTCAGGAGACTGCTTTACTCTCTAATGTTCAAGGCAAATTCGCAAAAGATAAGAGTTTGTCATCATCAGTGTCCAAACATACAAAGGTGGGGGTGTTTACTGTCATCACATAAAAAAAGCAATTCCCACCACTTCTGGCCTTTTGTGTTTAAAGACCGTGATTTCTACTAAAATGGACTTACGTTATGGAGATACTGGTAATAAACACTTATTCCATTTCAGCAGGGCTTGTAAAAAAAAAATGTAAAAACTGGTATTTGGATTTGTTTTACTCAGCGGACTAAGTAATGCATTTTGTTTTGTTCGGAGCAACTCTCAGCTGTCAGAGTTTGAAACGTGTCCTCCTGGGATTCAGCAACACTTACACACTCACCATGATAGCTGTGCATTAATGTCACTCACTCACTGCCTTCTGCACACACACACACACACACACACACACACACACACACACACACACACACACAACATGCCTGTATATGCTCCAACTTGCGCACACACACACTGAGAGACAAATATAGTGCAGACTATTTTCAGCGCCAAAACACGTCAGTAAACACACAGGAAGCACGCACACACACACACACGCACCAACGGTACGTATGTTTGTTCATGTGTGTGCACCTACACACACCACTCCGCACAGTGTACATACATGGCTGCACACTAACACACACACACTTAACACTTGACATCATCTTTACATTTGCATGTATGTACACCACAAATAATTCACACACACACACACACACACACACTTATACAAAGTACACACACACGGCCGACTCCACACTGTCAGCCACGCACACAAACCCTTTATCACACACACACACACAAATACATTTATTCAAATTATTCACACTCTGCATGCATACCCACATTTGTTTGTCCATTATAGTTTGTCTGTATGTGCACATTCAAATGCATTTTTTCCAAACACACATACATATTTGTACCTATTCAGACACATGACACGTACACACAAACACACACACAGTTTGTTTTTTTTAAAAGCATCATATTTACGTCGATGTTGCCGTGTCAGTCGGCGGCGTTATAATCTCCGACACATTTACATAACATATATTACCCTGCTGTGTTGACGGCCAAGTAAGTACTCAAGCTCATCCCGGTCTCTTTTCATATTTACGGCGTGACTGATTTAAGATGGACTGATTGTGGGGATTTAATTACGGGGGACACAATGGCCACACAATTCTGTTTTCTTCTCTTCCCTTCTTGCGAGGCGCCTGACATGCCGCACACTCGGCTGCACACTGCCGAGGAATGTTTTACACTCCAAATGAGCTGTGCTTGCAGAAGAATTTAATTTGATCTGCCGCTGTAATTGTGCTCTCCAAAAAAAAATAAAAAATAAAAAAAAGAGAGAGAGAGAGAGGGAGGGAAAGAAAACGGGGTGATGGTGGTGGTGGTGGAGGGGGGGTTGAAGCATGCTGCGGTGGGAGGGGTCGCAGTGCGTGCAACTTTAAAATGTAATATGCACAAAAAGTAAATTAACTCAAGAGGAGAGGCCCTTGTGATGTGTTGACACTTGCACTGGGCTCTCTTACAGGGAAGAGTGGAAGGAGGAGGGAGGACACAGGGAAGGGGGGTTAAGAAGAAAAAAAAAGAAGGGGGGGAACGGCTATGATAAAACACCACAAAGAAAAGCGTTATGAATTTTATTAATGACTTGCAAGACAGTATGCAAAACATCAAAGGTCCACGGGAAAGATTAATGACCCTGTGTGAGACTGTTTAATTACCTCCAGCTAATTAGATTCTTGACCAAATTTTTAATATCTGCATTCGTGCCCGACGCCTAATTGAGATTCCACCATATTTATCAATCTTTCAAAAAAATCTTTTTAAAAAAAAGCTTGGCGGTGCTTTTTTTGTTCCTTTTAGCCTTTCTCATGCTGCTCTTGACACTTTGTCGCCATTTAAAGTGCAATTAGGAGTCTCACTCAGGTTGAAGAGAGGTTTCCAAAAACAAAAAGTAGAGCCATGAAGGAGGACTGATGCTTATTTATTCACTAACAGGAGGAGGGGGAGGGGTGGTTATCAACCTGATCTTGGTTTCTAATGAAGTGCGCTTGCTAATAAACAGACTTAGCGAGCTCTGTCAACTCTCCTTGTCGTCCCATAATTCTCTTATCTGGACCTGAGCTGAGGAGAGAGGAGCTCTCCGAGGAACCACTCTCCATCTACGTCTCGTTTCGCCTCTCCTTCCATTTTGCTGCTCCGGATAATCCGGGTGCTGTTTACCAGCACACGCACAGTTTCATCTAAATCATTGCCTTTGAACTTCCAGTACATATTATCTGTTCTGTGACCCTGTTGTTGTTGTTGTTGTTGCGGCTGCTGCAATAATTGCACTTGGATTATGGCAGTGAAGTCAGAGATGTCTCTTCCTCTGGGTTCTTGGTTTTGGTATCCACCTCGGTGGCAATTGGTTGAGCCATTTAAACATCTTCAAGTTGCATCGAGACAGAGATCATAACTTCAAGTTCATTATTAAATCTTTCTAGAGCAGGACTTCCCTACCTGGAGGTCACGGGATAATTACAAGGAAAGGAAATAAGAAAGTACTGAATTTTATACATGAAATTGATGTTTATTGTTCTGACTTGTCTCTATATTTTTTCACCTTGTCAGGCCTCTAAAATGATTTAAAAAGTCTGAGAAGGGAAAAGAAGTCTTTAGTTGAACTGCTCATAACTCAAGGCATGCAGTCTGAAATGTGGGGTGGCAAGTAGACATTTCTCCGTCAGAGGTCACGAGCAAAATCAACTACACCTACATCGACACACACTGAAGGGTAAAAGGTTGCTATTTACCCTTTGTAGCCACTTTGATTTTATTCTTTTATTAAGTTAAGATCTAAATAAAGGCATTTTTGTTATTTACACGCAAACGCGCATTACCACCTTTTGTAATTGGGTTTAATTGTGTGCTGCTGTTTTGTAAAAGAAGTGTCATTTATTTAAAGTGAGAGCTTCAAATCCAACTTTAAATGTCTCTACTATCTAGGTTCTTATAAAAAAAGATCTAAAATTAATTAATTTTCCAAGAGCTAAGGTTGACATTTGGGGAATGATTTTTTTCCTCGTTAAGAGATAAAATGAATCATTGTTGTATTTCTCTGTTACATGGCTGCTTTGTTCATACTTTCTTTCCAGTGCTTTAATTACTTGACAAGTATTTTGCAAGAGGAGGTGTCACACACTGGGAGAAACATTTTGGAAAGAGACCTCATGAAGCAGAAACTTGTCTCTGCTGTGGTGTACAATGTTGCAGACTGGCAGGGCCATGCACAGCACCATCTGCTGTCCGAATGTCTCTATTACAATAGTCACCCACTTCCACAGCTAACAACGTGCACACAAACAGCCAGGCAGCCCTGCAGCACTTCACTGTGAAATCATATCACTGTGTCAAGTTTCATAACACTAGTTTGAGAGGGGGGTTAAGCCTTAATTAGCATGCCTTCGTTATGAAGATGTATCTAAGAAGGCCTCATATCCCCTTGATGCCTCTCATTTTTCCTTCTTCCTCCATTTCTTTTACTTTACTCTGTTCGTTTTCCCCTCTGTTTCAACATCAGGGTGTACTCAAAACTCTTTCTTTCACTCCCTCCATCTCTTTTCTTTCCATCTATTCATTTCCATCTATCTCTCTGTCTCTCTTTAAAGACTGAGATCTAAATAGGAGTAGATCACCTCCCTCGCTGGTGTTTCATTAGAGGCAATTAGAAAGCTGACGCTGCAGCGTCCCATAAGGCTCGACGGGGAGAGGCAAGACGCAGGCTGCATTAGCTCGTTGAGATGAAGTATGTATGACAACGCTTTCATCAATGCGCAACAATTCCTCGCCGACATCTCCGAGCTGAGTGTCAGAGGTACCATTCTGACAATTATGACAATTAACACTGTCAAAATAAAGCCATTAGCTTAGCGAGAGGGCAAACCAATACACTTAATTACAGGGTTTTCTGTCAAAATGGATTCCCTTCAGAACACTTCAAAAATGGAAAAAAAAACAAAGTTGAATGTATGATGGAGGCAATAGCCGAAATCTGCCATTGTATTAATGCTAGCCTTGGGTTGATGTACACGCACAAAGTGACCTCACATTGAAGAGTCACACTTTTTTTCAAATACAGATATACAATACAATACAAATACAATAAGCTTAAAAGTGCAAAACAATCACACATTCTATCTTCAGTGATGATTAACCAACTTTTCAGTGGTTATTATCTCCTCAGAGTCTTGTATGGTGGATCGTTTTGTAGATTTGTTTGTATTGTCCCGGCCAATCGGGTATGTGGTGTCCTATTTTAATGTAACGTGCACCGAGTATCAGTTGATTCCTTTCAATTATATTTCAGTCAGAAAAACACCCTGGCTTATATTTGTATATTTGTTTATCAAAACCATAAAGCAACAAAAACTTTTGTGAGGGTCAATGCTCTAAATAGCTGTGGTGCAGGCCCCCTTCCCCTCTTATCTGAGCATCTTAAGTGTTCAGTGATGCCTCATATATCTTCTTCATGAATGAGATTTGGCATCTGAAATGGCATCTGAACTGATTAAGCTAAAGGGTATAAATCACAATTTCTAAGAATGCTGATCCTGCATTGTTGTAATGCTGGCCTCCAGGCTGTTTACACTGTGTCTCAGCTACTGTATACCAACACACAGTGAACTTCACTTTGCATCAGTTTCCTCAAGAGTGCTTCAATAAAGAACAAATGAGGGATCTGCAGGGCACGGGTAGTCATTGTCCGGGCTCCAGGTTGGGCAGTTTGTTGAAATAGTACTGAGCTGAGAGGTGAACACCACTGAACCACGAAGTGCAGGGATGCTGTAGGAAGTAAGGGGGGGTGTTTGTGCCAATCTCAGAGAGAAATAGAAAGATACTGTAAAACAATGTAAGATTGAGTTTTGTCACCTTTAAAATATGCAGCGCTACCCATCTGTCTGCGGACGCTTCGGGGGAATCTGCTGAACTTTGACGTGACAATGTGAAAATACAATTACACAATCTCAAGGGAAGCCCTGGTCTGTCACATTATATTTACCTTGGGTCAAAGCGAATGTGTACTCGCTTCTCTGTCTATCTATCCATCTATCCAACATCTTCTCTGAGTCGATGAGGTCATTGTTCATGCAAAAGATGAAGCGCCTGGTTTGGGTGCCGCTTTTGACTATGAAGCAGTACGACCAGATGTCTTTAAATGACTATCTGGTCTTGTTTATGGCATGTACCTGTTTTCAGACATCCAAAGCAAATCAAGCTTGCATTCATTGTTATGGTAGTATTACTGTCGTGTACATGCAGGGTGTGGGTGATTCAAGTCAAAACTGACCCCGTGTTTTGCGTTATGTGATGGATGCGAGGTGACAGCATTGTTCTGCCATGCTAAAGTCAGTTTTAGATCACGCATAATTCTCAGCCAACAGGCCAAAACGTGTACTTTAACTGCTAATGATACTGCTGCTAAGAGACTCGTGGTTTTCAATCTCCTCATGTTTTTTCTTTGTCTTTCGTTGCGTTCAGTGTGGTTTGTGTTTATCAGTAATGCCCAATGTCAGCTGGGATAGGCTCCAGCCCCCCGCGACCCTCTGAGGATAAGCGGTATAGATAATGGATGGTGTCTCTAAACGCTCCTGAGGTCAACTTGGCTACATGACTTTCGAATTTTGTTAGTACTTTCTAAATGCAATCCTGCATTTCCCAGGTGTTTTCTAAAATGTTGGGCTGATATTTGGTCATATATTTTGGATTACATCTAGAAAGTGTTGTCATCGCCTTATATAATACATATGAGGCTGTTTGATGAATTACATAAAAACTGTGAAGTCAAACTGTTGCTACTACTTTTGATTAAACTTTGTATACATTTTTTAGTATTTCTTTCAGGGTTTCAGTGGGCAGTTTCATGTTGGTCCATGTTAGTCTGAATGCAGTTTCAGAGACTTTTCTGCACTGTCAAGGAAAAATATTCAGGCACAAACACTAATTAAATTCTGACACATTTTGGTTGTGGTTGTATGGAACCAAACAGCATAATGGCAGCTACCAAAAACCACTGTTTCAAGATCCATCTTCCATCATCTGTACATGTGAGATATTGACGCGGAATATTGGATAGTGATATAGCCCCCAAAGTGGACATTTTTGAATGACACCCTACAAATAATCTTTCTCTTGGGTGTCAAGTACATTCAAAGCACATTCCCATTCATCCCACCCAGACGTAAAATAAACCCTTATTAACAAGCTGAATTTCAGCCATCAAGGCCCAAAGGTCACGGTGGTTTACTGAAGGCTGTGACCCTTAAACAACCTCTTACATCCAGACGTATTCCAGATCAAATTGCAGTCACAGCGGGTCAAAAGTTTAGGCCAAAACCTCTTTTCTGTTGCAACCACCATTCGCTGACCAAGGCACGGAGGAAAGCTGTTCTGGGTCAGCGAGGAGTTTTCTCTCAGCGCCGCTCTGATTTGTTTGTAATTAATGATCTCAAACAAACAAAGCGATAAAAAGTAGGGGAAATAATTGATTGGATCTTTAAATGCATCTGTGTTTAGCAAATGGGAAACATTCAAGAGCCTGGGGGACACATGGAAAAAGTTGGGGTGATGACCACAACTGTCAACAAGCTCATGCCCTTAATAAAATATATCAGACAGTAGCAGTTAGTCTGCTGTTGCTTTACAATATAAAACCAAATCAATTTGTTAACACATGTTCCCAGTGGGAATTTAGCTGGTTTATGGCTATTACAGCCAATAATCAAGGGCATTATTAAGTTTATTTCCCTTCTTAGCATATGTGCTTGCAAGTAAGATGGAAATAAAAAAGGAGTAGTCCGATATCATGTTGTTGAGTATGTTACAAGAGTTTCAAACTTAAAACCATCATTGAAAAGAAGTGAAATAAAGTTCTGGCCTACCTCTTACAAACTAAATCCAAACAAGTTCAGTAAAAACTGAATAAAATGAGAAATGATATCAGTTCTGCTCAATAGGAAATGCCTGTCTGTATAGTACAATTAAAAATAAATGTCATTCTATATCCTCAATCTTATTTCCTGTGTTAATCCACATCTTTATGGAATCAGCGAGTCCGTAAATCAGAGCACTTTGAGTCAGAGAGACCGGCGTTACTGCCGGTGCTTCTCCCATTTTTGGCTTTTATCAAAAAGGAAGCTGATGGAGTCCCTTCAGATAAGGATGGGAGCCCTTCGCTTAAAGCTCCATGCTAATAAATGAATATGTTCTCCATCACGCCAACCACTTATTGTATTTCGCAGGGGCAAAATGCAATTTGTATCATTTCTGTGCCGCACATCAAAAGGAAGTGGGCCGTGGACGATGACTCACTGCACCGAAAACGCTCTGTTTCCAATCGAAGAAAATCAGATCTGTACTCTGTTTGTTCATTTCTTTTTACATCTCCATTTGTTTGATAAGGCTGTGAGCAGTGACGGTAAATGGGTGGATAAGTCGAGGCAAAAAAAAAAAAAACGGTGACATGGTCCTTCTGTTGGTGGATAGGCCGTCAGCTTATCAATAAATGACATCATCTGCCCACCAGACGTCTCGCTGCCTGTCACATCGGTGGCACTTGAACAAAAAAAAAGACAAAAAGGAAGAAAAAAAGAATGGTCTATTTTTCCCATTAGGGCTGTCTGGATGGATGCTGGAGTCAGAGACACTAGGGACGGTTTGTCCATCTGTGGAGACGGAAACTTCTAAATGTACTGACTGCACAGTCCAACTACTGACAATAAACACGCTGTACTAAGTGTACAGTTAGAAAGGAACAGATTGCAATAGAATAGATGAGAGGAGAACTACCTGCATTAGAATAAACTTGACAATGACACCCATTTTAATGTGCTAGACTTGAGTAGACCAGAACAGTAAAAGCAGACATGAACAGAGAATAGTATATTAGGATACAAAGATTCAAATCTGAAAGTCATGACGTAAATTAAAGTGCAAAAGTACAAGTTACACTAAACTTTGACAGTTACAGAGTTCATGACAATAGACAAGTACAATCAAATAAATGCACTAGACTAGAATTAACTGTACTACAACTTTGCAAAACATAATAACACTGGGCTAAAAAGAGTAAAAAAAATAGTCTAGACTATATTTGAGTAAACTATGATGTGATATATCATATGATATGAGCAGTAGATATAAGACAAAAGTTCAGACAATAATAGGACACATTCACATAAATATACAAGGTAATTTTCCATGTATTTAACTTGCTTTCAAGTGACATTCCTTGTCCTATACTTATGCAGACTGCTTAAGCTCGGTTTACTTTCTGTCTTACTATTTGGTTCTCCTGTCTGGTTTTATCAGTTATGTCCTTATTTTTGTTTATTTTTACCTTATCAGTGGTCATGTGTTTTTCTGCTTTGACTAAATATTCTAAATGATTGTGATGGCATCAGTTTTTATCTCTTTACTCGTTTTATTGGTGAGAAAGAAAACTAAAGTAAACTGCAAACCGAATGGTATTTCTCTTGTGCTCTGTCCCAGTACAACCAGCTGCTTGTTATCATTGGCCCTATTTTATGGCTGATAAAACCATCCCCATGACCAACCACTTGCCAGGGCAGGAGAGCTGGAAAGTCCCGCTTCACCAACAAAGATGCTCTTGTGTGTTTTGGTTGGATTTTGCAGTTGTCATGAGAACTTTCTTTGTTATTATTTGAGGAGCATCATCCACATCCCAGTATCGTTCTGGAGAGCTTGAGAGGCGATTGTGGTTCAGTGTCAAACTGCTTTCTTTTTTAACTTTCCTACTATTCTGTGCTAATCCTTTACTGACGGGGAAATGTATCTCCCACTTTTCATGAATGACTCACAATTTTCATGATTTGTATTTAACACAACACGATTTCTTAAGACTGAAGCCTTCCCATTCTTTGCAACTATGCAATTACCTCGTCAGTTGCAGGGAGCTGAAATGTAGAGCCAGTGCAGCTACGCAACCTCTTTTTCTGAGACATGGTGATGATGGCCGAGCTCATTAGCTGTCAGCTGTTAGCCTGTAAGGCCAAGTGTGTATGTGAGCTCTTTCACTCTAATGTATTTTCGCAAACAGCAGGGGTACATGACTCTGAGCAAACCTGGAGCAAATCACACAGTGGGAGGTTTTTTTTCTGACTGTGACAAACTCAGACATTGGAAAAAGATAAACACTACACTAGTGCGTTGTTAAGTAAACTAATTAGGTAAATGGTGGTAATCAGATTGGAATTTCCTGCAAAAGATAAAAAAGATAAACTTGCAGAATTTGTTGCACGAAATATCACCTAATACCCACATTTTCTGCCAGCCTATTAATGTTTTCTCAACTCAACTGCTAACAGTGAACTGGGAGGATACTATAAAACAACAAGGGAGTGAACTCTCTAAAAAAGAACGTTTAAAACAGACGTAAGACTTTTTTTTGACTTGTAAGCTTTTGCACCCACAAAATCTACACAATAAAGTTCAAAAGACGATATGACTGATCTCAAAACTGGAACTACATGCATCGTGAGCACCAGGTTCCTGCCGTCCGTGCAGCAAGTCTATATTTCACTCTCTGTGGCCTCTGATCAGCGTCATCAATCACTCAGTCAGGGCTGGTGGCTCGACGAGGCCATCTGAGACCGAAAGGAAACTTCAAAGGCAGGTCGGGCTCGGCCTGCGACGGTCAGAGTGGCACAGCCGAAACAGTATTGTGCTTTCACAACAATGGAGAGCCATTACAGTGGAGACTGTTATCAGCCACAGGCTACCAGGGACGGTTCCTGTCTCATTGTGAGCCATCGGAGTAGATTGTGTTCAGGAGCGAGTTCAGACTAAACATATTAGGGTGTGAGAAGACACACCTGAGGCTTATCTGATGGGAAATGGAACTGGCTACAATGTCCCAGAAAAATGCATCCTGCCGAGTCGTTATATAGGAAGATGGTGGTTTTATGTGTGTGTGCGCAGTGTTTTCTATTTATGTGTGTTTTTAGACCTGACTAAGTGTGGCAAAATATCACGTATTTTTCTTCTGCAATTTGAGTGCATGTGATCACATAAGCTATGTGTTTCGGTGTGCGTCAGGATGTACATGTATATCAAGGTCCTCATTTATGTGAGTGTGTGTGTGTGTTTTTAAAGTGTGTTTCGATGAGTGTGTCAGCCAGTGTGCATGTGCCTTTTTTTTCTTTACAAGACTGAACACAACATGTGGACCAAAATCCAAGAGTATCTTTCATAAAAAGTCAGTGTGACATCTTTTAATGATAAAGCCGCGGATGAATTGTTTATGGTGCTTTTACGGGTGTGTATTTCTGTGTGAGTGTGTCTTTGTGTATGTGTATGTTGGGGGGGGGTAGCTGGAGTGAATAATTCAGAGAAAAAGCCGTTTGTTTTCAGGGGGCAAAGACACATCTGAAACATATGGGAGGAAATCACATTGAAAGCAGTGAGCAGTAAATTAATGGTAACAGATGCCAAGATGTCTGGCTAGTGCTTTTTTCTCCTCCTTGCTTGCTTTTGTTTTCTCTGAGAGCTCTTGCATTCTTAATGTTGGAAAATAATACAATTAAGACTTCCTTCTCGCATGTGAAGTTCAACGGTGTCACTTCTTCGCCACAGCAGTGTGTCGCAAGCATCACCAGAATCTGTTCTGGAAAAATCTGTCCTATCTGGCTCAGGAGCTACTTTTCCGCGCCACCGTTTAATTGATTTTAATTCACTGCGGTAATAGGTTTTCAGCTGCAGATGACGGCTTGACAATGACGCCATAAATTATTTATGTTACCTTGATGATGCAAGCCTGTTCCACTGATGAGATAAAACAGATCTGTGTTCTCTGTTTTCTCCGTTTCCCCCCCAAGGAGAATATCTTGGCATATTAGAAATATGTCTAAGTGTGTGTGTGTGTGTGTGTGTGTTTGTGTAGGTGGGGGAGGTTGGCCTATGTCCAAGCATGAGCTGCAACAAAGACAACCTTGCTCTTAATGGCACATATCTGGAAGATGGAGGAGCCCGATACATGAAAGCGCTGTGATCATTACACTGATAGCAATTATCCTTCAGGAGGCTCTAATGGTGGTGGCCTCTCTTGCGCGCGCACACACACACACACACACACACGCACACACACCGACAAGCTCGCAATCAAGGGTGGCAGGCAATTAAATGCAATGCTTTTTGGTGAACCTCTAATGGCGAACAAAGCCTGATGACAAGGGCCGACGAGGAGACTTGATAAAGAAAAAAGCATCGTTTTGGAGAACAAAAGGGAAAAAAAAACAGGACAAGAGAGGGACAAAGCAGAAAAAAAGATATTAATGTTGTTTATTAATCGATTCTTAATGTGCTGCAGTGGACTGAGGGGGAAGGGGGGGGGGAATAAGAGGGGTCTCTGGAGTGGAGCCGTGGCTTTGGCAGCAATGTGATTGAGTGCAGGGGCCAGTGTGACGGAGGGACAAAAACAACAAGGTAATTAAAGCTTAAAGCGTGCAGTTTATGCTCTGCCATCCGTGACAGCGTAAGGTGTCTTCCATCCAACCCCCACCCCCCTCCCCAAATGAAAAATAAGTCAGGTAATTGTCATTGCACACTGCATGTCGTTATTTATTAAACGGGTAATTCATCTTCGTGAGGAAAGCAGAGGAAAGCAGGTACGGCTGGTTTATTAGTCATAATCCAACGGGCGGGTCACGTTTATCAAATCAGGGTTTTACAGGACAAATGACAAACATACAAACAAACAGAAAGAAATGATCTTCACTAGTATGCTCTCTTGAGGGTGTGTGTGTGTGTGTGTGTGTGTGTGTGTGTGTGTGTGTATGTGTGTGTGGTGGTGATGGAGAGAGTGGAAAGTCACCACATGGAGAGAAATCTTTGAGTTAAAGTTTTTCGAAAGGCATCAGCATCACCCCCCCCTCACCACACACACACACACACACACACACAAACTCCTTTTCTACAGTATATTTTTTTCAAAGTGCGACGGGTTGACAAAAGAGATCGCTCCCCGTTGTTTTTCCTTGTGCAGTTACAAAGAGGCGCGTAAAAAAGTTACAAGGTTGTCCCCCGTGGGGTTAGATTTCAAACAGCACCTGTCAAAGCAGATGGGGCATTTAAATAAGAGTCTTTAAGAGGTATTTGTTACAGCGGAGCTCAGGAGTACCTGCTGTGCTCGCCGATGCTTTTCACGGCTGTCATTGCTCTCACAGAATCTGTTTGCTGTGTTTGCAGGGATAAACATCACATTAAAAAAAAACACAAGAAACCCACTGAGGCCACAAATTACAACGGAGAGGACTGCATTTATGTAACTGCTGAGGCAAGTGAAGCCAAGTCTGCTTGTATGAAACTGCATGTATGTGTATATGTGTATACGAAGACGCTTACGTGCTGCATGTGTTTACTTACATATTGTTGCTATAAGGTAAAATCTACAGTTTTGGAAGAGAAGGAGAAAGAAAATTCGGAGTTTTCACCTGACAACAATATGCTTTCATACAAGCACATGTTTTTGCAATTGTGTGCGCAGTCTTGCAAGTGTGCATGCAATGAGTCAACAGAAAATCAAAACGTCAGCTTCCCAGGAGTGAAGAAAAAAAGTCTTGTAGTAGCTTGATGACAAGACATAAACATCAAGGATGCAGAATGAACTCTTTTACAAAGATCAATCTTAAAAATCACCTCAACGTGTATGTATGCAAACCCAACTTGCCTCACGTAACACCCTGATCTCTCGTCCCTCACTGTACCCTCCAAACTCAAAACAACATGCTGGTTTGAACACCCACACAGCAGCGTCCTGACAGCACTCAGGGCCTCAGCCTCAGTGTGAGCTCACACCTGGGAATTCAGACGGAGACTGTGACTAAACACCACCCTGGACAGATGTGTCCTCATAGCCAAATGTGTCCTCAAGACAAACAAACACAACCACCTATAAGACTCTTGGACTCCTCGGAGACTAGCCTTGGGCTTAAAGAGATCCAAATAAACAAATAAACACATCAATCCACAGCCTTTTTAGCTTTCAAAGGCCAGAGGTAAAGCCACACATACATCAGGCCTTTCAGTACTGTAAAATTCAACCTATGCACTGAACTGTGGAGAGTCCAAGGTAACATATTCAGTCTAAAACCCCAAAATAATAAATATGCAATGATATAAAAGGGCAAGAAGCCAAATCCTTACATTTCAGAAGCTGGAACCAGCGAAGATTTAGCATTTTTGGTTGATAAATGAAAAATTTTGTTGCGTTTTATTTCAGTTGCTGAATCAACTTTCAGCACTAATCAAGTGGATCCCCAGTTGCTGCAGCTAAACCACATCATCCAGTTTTCAAATCTCTCACCCAGGCAGTCCTACTGCACGCCCTTATTTGACAAAATTGATGACAAGATCAGGGAACAGAGAAGGTGGGTGGGAGGGTGGTGTCGAAGCTGTGGCTGACAGGCCAGGAGTCGCCATGTTAGAGACTGATCCCCTCTTGAGATGACTTTCCTGTCACTTTGGCAGCCTGCGTGTTTCATCACTATGCGCCTGGCTGCAACCGCCAGGGGACCCGGGGGCACGTGCTGGAGGTCAGCGCACGATGCTCCCGGCCCCTCCCTTACCTCCCCACCTATCGCCACAGCGCCAGGCTTTCACAATGACAGAGAGGAGACTTCTTTAATACACTGGTGGGTTCAGCGACTGCCGCTCCTTCTGTCATTTCCATCTCTCTCTCACCGCATCTCTCTGTGGCCCTTCCCATCTTTCCATCAGCAGGAAAATAAATAAAAAATAGGACACCCTCTTGTTCTTCACATGCTAAACTTCATTCGGATTGTCAGACACTTAAGAACTGACAAAACGCTTTCTCCGACTCCCCATCATTCCCTCTGCTGTCAGAGGAGATAATAAATAAAAATGATTCCTGCGTGGGCAGAGGGAGAAGGGCCAAGACACAGAACATCAAGAGATGGACAAAGTGTTTCCAGAAGCCTGTAGGGAAACTCGGGTTAAAACCACAGACCAACACACACGTTGATGTATACACACATACACTTAGGATGCAGGCGGACGGCCTCCTGCTCCCCAAAGGATTATAATGGGAATAGGCAATGTGACAAAGAGTTAAAGGCATGGCAGGCCAGTGTCCCAGATAATAGGACAAGCTGTCCAGAGTTCCTGTTTCTTGCTTTGGTGCGGTCAAACAAGGCCTAATGTGGTGACTTTGCAACCAACTGGGGTTTGAGAGAGGGTTGGGTGAGTAGATAAACTAAATACAGCCTTACCAGACAGGCCTCACCAGACACTGGCTGTATATAAACCTCTGCACTCTGGCACGATGGGAAAACATAAGCTTCACAAAGGCAAGCAACTCAGATAATTCAGTGAAAGTCATCCACAAAAGAGCAAGAATAAAGTAAATAAAAGGTAAAAAACAAGCGCAAAAGTAGAAATCACTGGTAAATTCAGCAACACCAACAGCCAGATGAAAGAGACACAAACAACAGAATGTCCTTGCTTTGTGGGGGTTTGCAATACTGCAAGTGAAGGACAATTGGTCCTCGGTGTAAAGTAAGCGCTTGGCTTTTAACGGACCTCTGCATGCCAAGTCCTCGGCAGGCGAGGCTGGGGACGCTACCTTCGCTGTCATTCAGCCCCATCTCGTCGACTAATCTTCTTGGTGCAATGAAAGAGCTTAACAGCTTTGCAACACTATCCCTCCCCAAACGTCATTATCACAATGTACTGCGCCGACCGACCGTCTCAACCGGCTCCCTGCTTATCATTTTCTTCATGGGAAGTTGAAGGCAGGCGTCCGCTGACATTCCACGAGCTCTCGCCACAGCGCTCGTCCTCGGCATGCCAGGCAAACACATTCGTGGAACGTAATTCAGAAGTCAGATCTGTAGTTTTGAGTGTCTGTCTTTGGTGTTTGTTACACACTGAGCTGAGTGTGAGCTGAGTGTGAGAGAAACATGACGTCAGAGTTGAAAATACTGATCTGAATCTAGAGGCTTATCATGAAATAGTGGCCATCAGTGGTGAGAGGGAACACGCCTGCGTTGGAACACTGTTTGCACTGTATGTTTTTATAGGACATCGTTCTAGTACAGTTGTGCACTAAAAGTCTAACAGTGTGACCTGAACAACTATAGGAAACAGTAAAAAGCATTGGCTATAAAAGCACCTGGGGTGGCTTTGAATTAATCATTTTACATAAAACTGAAAAAATATGACTTATAAAGCTTTAAATTAATTTAGAAAGCATTTAACGTTTAAATATAACTTAAATATATGAAGAGTCAGCCATAAATATAGTATAAATCCAATACAATCTATGTACACATTACAGTATACAGTATGTACATAAATAAATACATATGAAATATTCAATGCAATATTATAAGCAGTTACGTTATAAAACACTACATTTGAGCTTTACAAACACCTAATGATTATGTCCCATAAACATATACCCCACTTTATATTGGACCAATCAAGAAGACAGAGGTGGTCATGTGACCGTTTCTCCTATGTTTTCACCCACCCATCCCTAACTCCTAGGACCTTTTATATTCTGTGGTTAAAGGACATTATAAGTGAAGTTGAGCTTATACATTGTCATGATTTGATCTACAAGCCTGTATAGAAAATTCTAGTTGGCTCATTTTAACTCATGTTCAAGTGTTTGCTCATAATAGCTCACTGAATGTTTAGAATGGATTTCAGCACCAGCCAACTGAAGTAACTATAGTATATAAAGCACACAAAAAGTGACTGATAAAGCTTGATAATATACTACAAACATGATGGATTTCTGAAGCAGTCCAAGAGTCAGAATCTAATAATAAAGATTACAATATTTATAGACATATTGGGTATGTATCTTAGAATACACCACAAGCATTTTTAAACATATTATAAACAGCTACTTTATAGCCTTTATAGCTTTATAACCACTGTCCTATAAACATACAGTATATGTATGTTGAAATTCATATTTCTGCGCCTTTCTGTCAAGTTTTACACTATGGAAGGGGTGATCACGTGACAATCTTCTCCATGTTTTCACCCATCCAGCACCGCCATGAGCCCCCAAAAAGTGCCAGCGTTATCCTTTTTACAGCAGGCCTCTAGCCGACGCTGTATCATGATCACGGAAGGCCTTTATACAGTACATACACTGCGTACATCTCTCTCTCTCAACATGTCCGGGTGTACATCACGTGTGGGGTAAGACGTCTCACACACACATATTTCAACCAGATGAGATCCTTTTTTTTTTTCTTCCACGACGGGGCCCAGCAGGAAGCCAGAGATCTGCGGCTCGGTCGTGATCTCCCAACTCTTTCTCCCCCCTTGCCTCACTCTTTGTTTACTCTCACACAGAGTTGGTGATGGGCGCCCAGCCCCTCCTCCTCCCCCACCTCCCCACCCACCCACCACCTCATTACCTCCTCTACCTGATGGGCCCGCTCCTCTTTCCTCCCCCTCTCTCCCTCTCCACTTTTATTTATATATTTATCTATTTTACCCCGGCTTTGCGGGTTACCGTTTTTAATATCATCGGTGAAACATGATTATTACCTCTTAATGCCGAAATTACGGGGGCATTCTTTTTGTCATCCTCGCCGTTGCATTTTTCCCGCGTAGCACCCCGTGGCAGGAACATCTTTATCTCCCCATGTGCTCCTAGTTTTAAAACCTTTACCCCCGCTGTTTGAAAAATATTTCTCATTTTCCTCCCCCATGGCGTGGAGAAATCCCCATAGGCAAACCATTAGTGATCTTTCTGCCTTTCCCAAACACTTATTACTATCACCCGCACTCCTTGAGCTGCCTCATTGGCTTTTGGTAAATTATGCAAATAAGGTGATGTTCGAACATATAGTTTTTCTGTTTTTCTGCAACTGCGCAAGTTTGCACAGCCTTCCACCGAGCAGCCGCGGCACCATTAAAGTGACTGAGCACGTCAGCAAGATTTATGCATCAGTGACAAATTATAATGCTTTGTCGCTAATTTCCCCGCTGCTTCTTCTTCGCACAGGTTTAGTTATGTGTTTGCCTTTTGGGGAGGCCTTTGGTTGTGAGTTTTAGTGTTTTTTTTCTCCCTGCATATCAATGTGTCACTTCAATTCACATCTGCAGAGACAGGAGGCTGCAACCCAAGCGAGTCAGCTCTGGTGTTTGACTCATTACAGACGATATAAAATCTATTTTGGAGTTTCACTTTTCTTCAAGAGAATTGTCAGTGACTGTGAGGCAGATGGGCAGACAGGGGAGGTGAAATGACCAAAAAAAAGATCATACATGATAGAGTACATGTAATATGTAAATGGCAACATATTTACAGAGTAAAATGAGAAATAACTGTTAATGCCCTTTGCCTAGTCTCATAGGCGGTTCAAGGCAGGATGTGCATAGCGTGTTTGCAGATGACTCATCAAACTACCTCTCAACTTTTGATGCAAACTCCTTCAATGTCTCCAATATTCATTTAATTTCGAGGACAAACAGTAAGTACAAATGCAAGTGTATTTTTAATACATGCATAGCACATGAACATGTCCTGATTGCCTCAACTCGCATTTGAGTGGTTTAAAAAAAAAAATCACATTAAGGATAGATGAATACTATCAGAGGGGATCCAGCACTGATACCCCCTCCACACTGAGCCAGCGGCGTCCCACCTTGCCTTGCTTCCTCTTCATGCACTGTCTAATTGTTTTTCATTTACTTGGAGCACGGCTAGCTGAAAAGATGGGCCGTTTCAATGAACAGATTAGGGCCCGCGAGCACAAACAAATGACAAATCCCTCTTAACCCTGTGAGCCTCTCGCTCTACGCCCCCCCACAAACACACCTCACCCCGTCAAACATTTGGCTCTAGCAATGTTATTAAACACAACTTTGTAGATTTACTTCCTTCAAAAGTGCCATTTAACCAGGCAGCAGGCAGGAAGGAAGGAGCGCTGCGAGGGGAATTACAGGTTGCCAGCCTTTCATCTTTGCGGAGGAGTGACAGGGCCGTCATTTTGCCGGCGGGGCCATCTCCCGTGTTGTTGTGACAACCGGTCATTATACATCGCCGAGATGCTCTCAGCTGCAGGTTTCAGCCCAGATGCAAATGGACGCAAATGGGCTCCGACCGCGACCAAGCTAATAACGTCCTTTTCATCAGCTTTGCTTCCTTTTTGTTTTTTTCTTTTTGCTCTCCTCTGTGTTCCCCCCCCCCCTTCTTCTTCTCCTGGCGTTTTTTTCTCTACACTTCCCCTTAAGGTGGACAGTTGAGAGCACAGTTTCAAGAACGTGCTTGGGTTTTTGATAAGCTTGCAGTTGGTTTATATGAGGTTATTTCCACCACGGTTAAACATTAAGTGACAGATAGGATGAAAATAAAGCAGACAGAGATACCATTAATCCCTGCAAAAAAAGCATTATGTTTCTAAAATCATCTCAAGTCAAACCAATATTTACTGTAGATAACTAATTATCACCTACACTGATACTAGGCTTAATGAGGATGAAGAGAGGTAGGAGCACTGATAGTTTTATCTTTTGTCGGCATTTTTTATACAGATTTTTGGTGTTTTTTCATTTGTATAAGCGAAAACACTACACATTTAAATTCTTTCTTGTCAGGTAAAACATGGTCAGACGTGGTCAAACTTGCCAAAATAAAAGCTTCAAGGATAGAGATATGTAGCTTCACTCCTTTTTTCATCTCTTCCCATCCTGCTACATTAAAAAGCATGCCCTAATTCTTTAATATCTTTAGTGACATACATTTTTTGAGTACACTTACATTTGCAGCAGTAAAAACAACATATTTTAAGGAAGGGTCAAGGGTCAAAAACACAGGGGAAGAGGATATATGTTACAGTGCACCTACAACTATCGCTTTAGGGATCTGGAAATAGTCAACAAAAACCATGGACAAAATAGTCCTATGATACAATTTGTGTAAAAGACTGGCTTAAATTAATGCTCATATTAAAGCCAGAATATCTTTTTAGTAGCAGAAAGTAAAAACAATTGACATTTTTTCTTGTTTCACCTGCACAAGTTATTTCCTGTATCATTTTGGTCTGATTTTAATTCAAATGATTCTTTAAATGACTGTTCTGGTCTGCCACAATATCTCCTGTGTGTTTCAACACACCTCTATTCCCACTTTGATTAAAGTCAATGATGCAGTGCTGAAGGTCCCTGCATGCACAACGCTGGTGTAGGTTCCTCCGTCAGAGGTGAGGTATGCTGATGATGGATGAGCTCTTTTGTCTCTACATACTTTCAGTGATTCACCTCAGTAAACTATCAGACGGCAGCTCTGTCCACGCTGCTTCTTCTACCTGCTGATCAGTGAGCTGCTTCACTAAACTGGTTTCAAAAACCTCCACTTGACACTTTTTCTCCCTTCACTGATAGTGTGCTTTTTTTAGGCTTTAGGTTTTGTTTTCTTGTTTTCTTAAATTGTGAAAGTCCTATTTTCACTTAAATAGTGAATTATTAATCAACACATTCTGGTTTTATTTCCCAAAAATCTGTTTAAAACCTTCCACCACAGCTCGCAGGTTCTTTTTTAATTTATCTTTTTATAGAATAAAAAGCAAAAGAAATTGTAAAGCAAACACATTATAGCTGAAATTACAGAGTTTATTTTGCGGGATTATCATTATTAGGACTTTAGGACTAAGTTTATTGAACCAGAAATGTTTTATCATATTGTTAAATCAACATATATAGTGGCACAAGCACACCCAGGTAGCCAAATGTTTGTATCAATACAATCCACCTTAAAGGATCTGCATATCCTGTAGATTGCAGGGCGTTTGAGCCATTTCATCAACATTTCTTTGTTTTGTTCTTATCCTCTAGTTCCTTAAAAATAAAAAGATTCCATCAAATTGTGCTGCAATTTAGCAAGAGAAAAAAAACTGAATTATCATATTGTTTTTGGTAATGCTTGCTCTGATTCTGGGGGTCAGATTTGATTTGAGTCCCAGTCCATTAGCAGAAGTAAAATGCCAGTGTTTTGGATAAACAGTAGCAGCAGGGGACTTCTTTATGCAGACAGGAACTGTCTCTCTTCTGCAGGTCTTTTGGCTTTAATAGGATAAAATGTGACAGGTACACACAAACCAGTGGCCACTCAGTGATGCTGGGCTGTAAAGCCAATTCACAGTGTATCCAAAAGCCTAGAAAGCAACACTATCCTCCAGTGTCTCTGAGTGCTGATTATTTTGGATTGAAAGGTGTCGTCTCATAGAGCTGATGTGGATCTGTAGCGACGGCTGGACACTATCCGCAGTTCAGAAAGGTACGATGGCTGTGGGCTAAATAAGCAAAACACTAACGTGATGATTTGTTATGCTCTCACTTATAAATAAAATAAATTATATCTTGATTTGGATATGAAAGTTGTGTTTCTAAAGGCACACACTTAAAAATTTTAAACACACATTTTTCTCTTTTTTTAGCCTTGGTTTATAAAAAACGACAGCACTTGCACAGTCTGGACCCAACATATTATAGTTAAGTTGCTACCTTAAAATATTTATACAGAGGTGGTAAGACTTTTACTAAACTACAATTTACAGCTAAATATTGAACTTTTTTACTAACCTTTTTACTTAATCTGCTATACCTTCTAGTTATTTTGGAATATTAAATGCATAATTTATAAGTTCTTAAAATATTATGCACTTGTCTTACAAGGTAGGATGCATTTCCTGTTGAAATGCAAATCCTACTTTTTTGTGGTACATAAAATAATTTTCTTAGCTCGCTTTGACTAAGCAGTTTTATTTGGTGATCGACCTATTTTTAGTTTTGTTTGTCTTTCTTATTTGAACGGTAAAACGTATTTATATATAATCAAATGATAAGCCTAATTTACATTGACAATAGAACCATTCCTATTTATTCATAATTCTACTTCTAAGTAAGCTCTGTAATGCTTGCCGTTATTCATTCATAGTCATACTTTTGCTTTAGTAGAGAATTTGAGTACCTGATTCAGAACACAATGCTTCTTTTGCACTCACCCAGAAATGTGCAAATGTAACACGGTAGATTGCAGTAAAAGTGTTCAGAAGAAAGGTTTAAAGTTTAACAGGAAAAAATGAAGAAGTACTTAAATAATAATAGCTATATTACGGAGAAAAAAAATCTGCTATATGGTGTCATACCTGAAAAACCAAGTTTTCTGCCCTCTAGCACAGAGTTATTATTATATCATTGATTGGATTCTGCTTCCCCTTAGGAATAACATACGTTAACTTTTAAAATTGTCTGGCACTTGATATGACGGCTCAAACCATCAACCCGTTTTGAGCCAACAGTCCCATTAATCCTCAGTATTAGATGAATCGTGATCCAAAAAAAGGACATCCGTCAGCAGAGAGAGGGGCTGCCCCTCAAGGGTCTTATCCTAAGTCAGCCCAACACGAGAGGCGTGGAATTAAAGAGCAGTGATTACCATTGTGAATTATCTTTTTCATAGCAGGGATGCGCGAGCCGCTTTGAAACGCACAGTGAGAAAAATCCCCAGTAAGAAACAGTCTCCAAACATGGATAATACCATTTAAGAAATCGTCTCATTGGTCTTGGAGAAGTCCGAGCTTTATCTTAGCACATAACAAGCCAAGCGTTCATAAATTGCAGCTTCAATTGGATAATTGGATCACTTGCTGGAAGATTAATTGTGGCTGTATGTTATTTTACTTTATACTTCATGTGGACTGGACGGCTGCACAAACCACCATCAGTGGAAGAGTGCTAGCCAATTCTAGTTTTTCCCAGCGTCTTTTATTGATTGTTTATTCCTATAGTGAAAGTTTAATGTCCAAGAGGAACACACATGCCAACATAAAGTTGCCATGTTTTTGCACTTCAAAAAAAATCTCATGCAGAATTTTCTTGTTAAAGATATAAATGTTAACATTTTATTTTAGTGTGTGTGTTTTTACAGGAATCCACGTGTGAAAGGTTAAACTGACCAATACAGACCAAAGCATAACAAACTCCATTATGTCAATGTCCTTGAGACGATGAAGACACGTTACTGTTAGGGAAAGAGAGAGAAAATAGGATTTAGGATGTCTGGGCCAGAATTTATACTTCCTTGTTCTGCGATAAAGTGCTCTATAATCTGGAAATAGAGTTTTCTTTAAAATATTACGTTTGAAGGCAGAGGATAGAGGGGGGAGAAAAAGCAGAGCTCAAAGCAGGCCTCATAATCTAATAAATTGATTTGCAATATCCTCTGAAACTGTGAACTGATAAATGTAGCTTCTCATGTCGCTCCGCCTCGTCTCCAGCTCTCTGCTTAATGTGCTTCGGCGCATTGAAAAGACAAAAGGACGGCCCCGGTAGTTTTTAAAACTATTCCAGTCGCCTTAATGTAAGCGCTCATCTGGGTCTCACCAGTGGTCACCCAAGGATTAGGGGCTGCTGCATTCCTAAGCTTGCTTTCTCTCTTCCCTCTCTGTAACCCTCCCAGTTCTATTCTTTGACCAAAAGCTAGGATCCACCCGAGACAAGGCATTAAACATTGCCGGCAAATGGAAAAAAAAAAAAAAAAAGATTATCCTTGGATATGAACTCCCATGTTCTTGGGATTGCTGGACAGCTGTAGCCAAAATGAACAATAAGCGGTTGACTTGGGGTCTGGAGCCAGTATCATCTGCACTGGCAGATTGCGGCAGAACAGAAAATAAGATCCGGTGACTTCACAGGGCCATTTTTTACACACATGTAAAAAATAGAACTAATCTGACGCCCCTGAGGAGACCTCAACTCATTTTTAACTGCCACATTTCTAGCGGGGGAGATTTACCACCCATGATTCCACTGGGCGGGTATGGAAGATGCCACCCTACTCTACCCCCTCACCAAAACATTACAACACACAAAAGAGGAGAGAAAAATAACACTTAAATCCTCTCAAGTCCTCAGAGTGTGGCATGAAACGTCTCTTTGGAAGAGTTGAATGGATCTCCCAGAGGTATTATGTCTTCTAATGGCTTATTTATCGTTGCCGTCAGCCGCATGCGTTATCAGACGTTTTGTTTGCTTGCAAGGTGTACCTGAGTCTCATGCAGGCCTGCGAGGGATTACCAGGAAAGCTGGACCGGCATCAAAACCAGAAAGAAGAAGCGACTAAGACGGGGAGAAAGACAGCAGCTCTGGGTTTGGCACTCCTGCTTGGACCACACAGATCACCGGGGACATTTGCATGAAAACATTCTCCTCTCCGTGTATTTAATAAATGCCACTTGACATTGGGAGAGGCTTTAGCAGTGTCCCCCCGCTTTGGAGGAATGAGGACTTGCTCTGGATTTGGGCAGTTGGTGGGGCCTATCTCCACACTGGCAGGAAGCATCGGGGATTTCATGGCTGTTTGCCCGCCCTGGTGCTTTTCCTCTGCCTCACGCCCCACTTGGGCAGACAGTATTTTTGTTCTGCAGTCTGAGTTGCCTTCGTTTGGTTCACAAAGACATTTAACGTATTTGCCTGCACATGTGGCCTCTGTATATAAGGAAAACACAACTTTTTAAATTCCACAAGAGCTAATAATTAACTTTATAGCTGCAGTTTGAACACTTTGTTATCCTAACATATCAAAAAAATAAACAGAAAAGTGTTTTATCAGCCAGTGTTGATCTTTGACCCTGTGCACATGTCTCGGGTCTTAGTCAATTAATCGATTAGCTGATCGACATAAAAATAATCAATATAATAATGCAACTATTTTGATAATTGACTAATCATTTCAGTTGTTTTCAAGTAAAATACCAAACATTCACTGGTTTTTAGCTTCTCAAATGTGAGGATTTGTTGTTTTTCTTTGTCATGTATGACAGTAAACTGAATGTCTTTGGTTTTGGTCAGCTGGTCTGATAAAACAAGCAATTTGAAGACATCATCTTTAGCTCTGAGAAATTGTGATGGGCATTTTTGACATTTCATAGGCTAAATGATAAATCCATTAATTAAGAAAATAATCAGCATATTAATCAAGGAAAAAATGTATTAGTTGCAGCCCTACGTACAATTTCCGGTGACTGTGTCATACAGCTATGGACAGCAGCGAACTGGCTGAGGTGGGCCCAGTGACCATAGAGCAGGAGGTCACAGTAAAAGCAACAAGCAGGAAGCAAAGAAGCGAAATGTTCACAAATATAAACGTCAGTGTCAGATTTTCTAACAAAGATGCAAAGAAGAGCAGGTGACAGCTCATCAAGATGACTCACAGGTGTTGGGGAGGGTAACTAACCAAATAAGACAGCGAAAGGCGGGTCTAACAGTTCACTGTCTTACAGAGTTGAATTTGCATAGTTGCATAATTGAGCTTCAAAACCAAATACTGTGTTTTCCAGAGAAGGGAACGTCATGTACATCCCTCTCTTATCCCTGTTTGAACCAACAGTGTGTGTGCCTGTATGTACATATGTGTGTGTACATCTCCAGACGGCTGTGGCTGAGCAGGATGGAAGCTGAATCAGGGTGGGGGCAGGGTTAAGAGGTACGTTAATGTAGCTGCAGGGTCCCAACATCTGCATAGCCTCAGAGCATCCAGCCTGCTCGACCAGCCAGCAGCTGTGGCCTCCTCTGCAGGGCCTATGGGCAGTTGTGCATGGGTTTTGTTTTTTTTTCCCCTTGTTGTTCATGTTTTTTCTTCTTAGTATAACTTTGAATGTGTGTGCGTGTGTCTGATTGTGTGTGTTTTTGTCGGTGAAAAGAATAAATAACCAGGGCTCTGCTATGGCTATGTGATTACGTCTCAGTGCACCGCAGACTGGACGGAAAATCCAAAATAGTCACAAACCTGCGTTCTCACACGAAGTACAGCTGGGGTGTGTCAAAGCCCACAGCGCCACTAATGTAATGTTTGACTGCCAAACAATACTGAGCCTACACACACACACACACACACACACACACACTCTTACACACAGGGAATATTGAGTCTCATCTCTCCAAGGAAGGATGATATGACCCACCCTGCTTTTCCACCTTTTCACACACAATTACCAAACTCTCTCTCTCTCTCTGAACTGGAATAATGAAGTCTATAATTACAGAAATCAGCAGTGTTGACTTCACAACACCCCAACACAAACTACACTTCTGCTCACACACATGTGCACATCGATTCACACCCTGAGCCCGGTCGCCTCAGTGTGGAAGATAGGGCAGTGATGGATGGGCGTACGCTTTCCAGGCTGCTGGTCATCATCAGCTTGGCGCTGAGGAACCTCCATTTCCTGCTTCACACTGACCCCTTCCTGCCCCCATCAGCCCCGGGACGGGTCCAGGCGTTCAGTCACATGGGGGGAGGACGGGTAGGAGGCCGGATCACAGCTCACACAGCAGAGTGCAGCAGATTAATGTGGGTAAACACTCCAGGAATTGTCACTTTTCCTGAGGTTACTTAAGCGCAAAGTAAATAAGAATAGTCACAATAATAATACATTTTTATTGCTACAGCAGTTTTCACAGCGGAGATAAAGTGCTTAGACAAGCCTAATAATAAATAAGCCAGACACAAATTAATAACAGGGCTAGAGAAGAAAAGAGGACAGCCCCGTACACAGCTCAGGGTAGGTAAACACTACAGGATGTCTTTGCATTTCCTTGACATAAGCAAACAAAGCAAATGTTTAAAACATTTATGAAGGAAGTTCCCAAACAAAAAGCCCACAAGGTGTCTGGTGCTGAAGCTGAATATTTATGACAGGGAAAGACGGCAGTGAGAAAGATCATTGGAAGAAAGGTATAGCCTGTGCTAATTCTACAAAGAAATCATGGTAATAACTTGATCAAATTATATAAACACATATGCAATATGTGTTAAAAGATTTAAATGTAACTTGAAGTTGTTGTTTTTTTATATTTCTGTTGGATCAGTTATCCCTATCATTTCATGCCAGCTGTTAATTTCCTCCAGAGATCTCAAAACCACAACACCGGTGTGGCATTTATTACTAATACCCCTGTTATTACTACAGTGTGAACACAACGTGGGTCTACTCTTATTTGTCTGGTTTTGAGGGCAGACAAGAAAAATACCATGAGAGAAAAATTACGATATTCATTTCAATTAGGACAATTCTTCCTAGCTGTAATCTATCATAGTCACCGTTCGTTTCCTCAGAAAAATGGAACATGAGCTCTTTACTTCATGTTGTATAATCTTGTGCGGCCTCCAGATGAACCCTGCCCAAAGATAGTAAAAAATGGATATGAACAAAAAATGAAAGGGGATTTAAAAAAAGAAAAAAAGCTAATTTGGCACTTTTTTCTCATAATCTTTCAGTTGTTATGGATCTTACAACTTGTCAGAACATCTACGTTTTGAAAGAAAAAAATATCTGACCACTATTATTTTTTACTGGGAACTACATTCTTCCATCCTCCCATCCTTCCATCCAGCCCTCTACTCAGTGCGAGACGTGTAATTTGTGTACATGGCCTCTGGTGTTGTTTTAGGCCGCACTCCAAAGCCACTCTAAAAAGGTATGTGGCTTTGGCGGGGAGAATAAACAGCCACCTCATTTCATTCTCCCACGTCTCGGACGGTCGTCTCTGCTCCTCTCGACCCTGCCAGCTCCCCGATTCCAAAGAAAAGCACACATAAAACACTGCACTTTGGGGAAATCAAGAGGCAGGAGAGGGAGGGAGGGAAGGGCTGTATGGCTAAAAAAGGTTACAGTGCGGATCCCAGAGTAGTTTAAACAGACCACAACACTGAAAAAAAAATGCAGATACATGCCTGCCTAGACATTTCTTTTCTAAAATGTCTCACATGTAAAACATTTGTTTTGCTTTTATTTTGTAATCTTTATCTGTAATGATTTTAAGTGTCTTAACTCATTCAACAACCTTACAAGTACAGTCAGACTAAAATCACAAAGTGTTGCTGCAACAGAAGAGCATCCCATTCCCGCGAGATCCTGGTGGCAGATTCGCCCTGTTTGCCTGTTTCTCAAGTGAAGTATGGACTCAAATCACAATTTAAAGAATGCAAACTAAACAGCAAAAAATGCGACCTCCATCCGAATTGTTTGTCTCTTATGTTAATGGCTGCTGTATAAAGCGTCACAGAGCAGCTGTATTGGTAAACATTACCATGCAGTTTGCTGAAGTCACTACTATTTCTGGGTTTTCAGGTTCACATCTTAAAGCAGCTGTGAGGGTTTTCTAACTTGCGTAGCTGCCCAACGTAGCTTTACGATCACTAAGCTGGTCCATCAAGGTGGATTTGTAACATAAACAACACTACAAATGAATAAATCTTAGCAGTAATACAGCAGTTGTGGGAAAGCCTCGTTTTCCTCAAACTGCAGGAGTCAACTGCTTTCAAGGAAGTTGTTGAGGAAGTCTATTATTCTACTTGAAAAAACAACAACAATGCACACCAAAGGCTATGCAAAGAAATATGTCTTTTAGAGGACACACAACATTGGCAGTAACTCAAAATCTAAATATTCTCATCAGACACAGCCGAAGTGCACGTTGATTGAGTGGAAAACTGGACTACCCTGAAGATATATTATCTACAAAGCTATCATAAACATCAAGCAATTGTTCAACACTACACACACTGGTATAGCAGTACTGCTCTACCATACCATCCTGTGCTATTTTGCTTCTGAAGATGATCCACCTAGACAGCAATAAATTAACTCTTGAACAGACTATCTCTTGTTTGGACAGCACAGAGGAGACAAATGACCGTGGATGTGCGTCTGACTAAGTGCAGACTCCAACGAAACTGCAGCTATACCTCTGTTGGCGCCTGAGAGGCGATGAGTGAAGGCCTGACAAATCAGCGCTGACAGGTCCACCTCTACCTGGCCCCTTCCCGCTCCCATCAACGTCGACGGTGTCTCAGACCTGACGGATAACGGCCCATGGCGCTGTAGTGAGGTCCGAGATTTCACAGTGAAAATGCCAAACACGATCGACCCAAACACACAAAGCCCTTCTCCTGTCATGAAGAGGATGTAGAGGTTGCAAGGGGAGGTCGTCCGTGTCTCACCTGGTTAAGAGACGCTTAAGACAGTTGGCAGGCTCGTTGGCGAGACAATTGTAAGCACAGCGGCAAGTGGAGGAGGCGATATAGCCTCCAGGTTGACGCTGACCTCAGAGGACGAAGATGAGACAGACGAGGATGGGCCTTTTTACCTCAAACAAAAGGATTATCTAGAGTTATTTAGCAGACCTGGGTCAAACATCGAGAAAATAAGGGATATTAGGGTTAAAATGACATATTTTAGTTCTTAAATTAAAAATAAGACCTCTGAAACGTCATCATTTGTAGATATTAGGAACGTTACTCCTTTACCACAGCTACAGAAAGAAACTGACGTTATATTTTATTTTCTAAAAATAAAATAGGTTACCCTAGTGGGTGACCTGCCCTGAAGAGCAGCTAAATCTAAATGAAATGTATTCATCTGGGTTTCAAAAGAGTGTTTTGTTGCCACATAATATTATACTACACCTATAAATTTCTCACACAGCCTTATAAAAGCCTACTGCTCTTCTTAGTCGACAACCATTTTCCCTGGTTTTCCTTGGTCCCTGATGTATCGTTGACTATACATCATGTGACAGTGAGTCTATTTGTGTCACAGCAGGTTGGGGAAAATGTCAGAAAAGAACATGTCTTCAGCTCCTCCACGCATCTGCTAAACAAGGGGCGGGAAGCTTTCCTCTCCCCAGTGCTGATGACTAGCTTCATGCAAATATATTAGACACATTTTCTCATCAAGATTTTGATCCTTAAAGTTGGTTTGTCATTGGAAAAGGAAAAGTTTACATCTGTCATTCATAACTGTAAAGAAACTGTTATATATCTAATGTAGATGCAAAAAGGCCCAGGTGTATGTCCGTTAGGGGCCCAACTAAGTATCCTAAGAACCATTAGTACCTATTGTATCTCTATTTGTAACTGTGAAGTATAATAAATACGCAGGAATTTATCTAGATAGTAGATGTGAGAGGCACTTAATTCCCATCTCGTAAGTCGTGTGTCCTCTCTCGAAGCTGCCAGCCACACCGTAAATCAAGTACGCCTCGTGCTGTTCAAACATCAGAAACCACACTCGAACACATTTTCCCCAACGTTCGTTATCCAGCCACGGCAGGAGGAAACAAGGTGTGCAGCCTAATATGAAGATGCAAAGCAATCACGCAACAGCATATGGAAGGAGACGGAAACACTAAAAGCCTTATATAAACCCCTAACAGATTCAACTCATTGTTCTCCAGATGCCAGTTAACGGAGCCAATTGAGATTTTAAGCATTTCTGAACAACACGAGGTATTTAACACCAGCTTTCCACACACACACACACCGCTTCACTTATTGTTTTTCCTTTGATGGAATTTTCTTCAAAGCACGCTTCTTAACGTTGGCGGATCATCCGGCTCGGCCCCCTCGTTTTCAGATCCCTCGTTTTTGTTTTTTTTTCTCCCTCATTTGTGTGCTGAGGTGCTTTACCTTTAGGAAAAGAAATATCAGGGTTTATTAACAGCAAGGGGAAAAAAAACCAGGAGGATCTCTTAGACTCTCACGCAGAGTATTCCTCTCCCCAGGAGACTAAACAGAACAAGAAATAACATGAGCGGTATGTATTAATGTATGCCCTTTGATGTCTGGCTTGCAGAGTCCTGTAGCACCATTAACAATTTAACTGAAACATCACATTTGTCAAAACTAAATTGTGCATCTAACACTGGAGGTTGAGAGAAGAAGTACGTGTCTTTCGCAGAGTTGGAGGAGAGCAAAAAGGCCCAATTAGAATTGTTTTTTGAACTGGAGCAGAAAAACCAAAGTAAGTGTGTGTGTGTGTGTGTGTGTGTGTGTGTGTGTGTGTGTGTGTGTGTGTGTGTGTGTGTGTGTTTTGACGTATGTGTGAGAGAAAGAGAGAGAGAGAGAGTCTCTGTGTGATCAGGAAGGCCTGCTGCAAACGCTCACATCATACATTAGCTTAGCTCCCTCTAGTGGATAATTAGAGCACTTTCAGCATTTTCAAAATCCAACCACACGACCAGAAACTACACATATAAATGTATGCGTGTTAATGTACAATTTTTCTACAGTACGACATGTTTTAATTGTCATTATTAAATAAGACAAATGTAGACATGTTGTAGGGGTTTGGGATGATTCAGGATGACTTTAAACTATTTATTATTTGAAATATGCTGCTTATACAATTAATGCATTTGAGTGAAAGAGCCTGATTTCCTGTGATAGCAAGGTTTTTTCTAAAAATACTGCATGCTATTACTTTACTTTATTTTTCATGCCTATCACTGGGAGTAATTGACAACTGCTGTGAAGTATTCTGGGATTTATTTTATGTATCTACTCTAAGTGTATCTACTAGTGGCTGAAAAAGTCAGTTTTGTGATTCAATGTGCCCTTGCATGGCTATTTTTAAAGACGTACGATTAAAGCCTAAGTAAGATGAAGCCCTTAAGGAGTGTTATGCTGGTACATGAGATCAAATGTCATCAAATTAAAAGGACAAACTGTGACGGACAACTGAATCTATGGTGCACTGCACATCTAAAAAGGACAACGGCAACATATAGCCTTCTATTGTTTAAAGCTAAAATTAAAATCCATGATGTGCAGTATTTGAAGAAAAGGTGACCAAATGTATCTTAATGTATCAGTATCATAATTCAGAAAAGATGTTAACTGTCCAGCCGTTAAGCTACTGATTAATGTCTTCTTTAACACAACATAAAATTGTATTACAACTGGAACAGAAATGAATGCTATAACACCAAAATCGCTGCTCCATCAGAAACTCAGCTTCTATCATCTCAAAATGTGGATCGATCTAAATGAAGAGAGAAAATAGTGTCAAAGCATAATGCCGCTCCCAGTTTTCAGTCCAGGAAATGAAAATATCCTCCAGTCTTCATCTGTAATATCAAAAAGTGTCAAAAAGTACGTAGAGCTGCCCTCAGACATGCCAGTAAACATTAAACAAATCTATTCAGCCCTCTGCAAACAAAAACCCAAAACGTAATCATTAACCAATCACGCTCAAAGGCAACGTAGCACTTGAATGGGAACACAGGCCGTGTTCAGTGGGTAATATCTGGCAATTAATCACTTGATTAATATGCCCTTAAACACACAAAGTGACAGTGACAAATTCTGTTCGCACGTTTACGATCCCAAAAACGATAATTGTCCAATGAAAGTCTCATTTGTCAAACAGAGAGAGAGGCAGAGCTTCCAGTTCAGTCCATAATATAACACAGTTGTTTTTATTTGTAACACTTTTTCTCTTAATAGCAGCTGAAGAGGTCTTTCCTGAAGGAATGAAGGTCAGTTCTCAAAAAATGTAGTTATTCCTCAAGAAACGGTTAACTTTTTGAGCAAATAAGTGGAAACCTCAAGAACTAAAAACTACATTGATTCCACAAAAAAACATTATTTTTAAATAAATTAACATTAGTCCTTAAAAATCAACTCTCTAATTTGGCTTTTGAACTTTCACTGTTATCACTGTTAATTTTGGATGTTATGATACCGTTTTGGAACACAGTTCCCAGCTGACTTTTAGTTGAGCTTTAACAATATCATGAAGACAATCTTTGAGAAACTTTAGTTCTGTGAAATGAAGTCTGGAACGGGATGTTTCTTTTTTCTCACCTCTGCCCCCTGCTATTGCTGGATGCATTCATGTATCAGCATACTCTACAGTGTGTTCTGATCAATAAGATAGTCCTGTCTATGTTTCAGTGGATCTTCCAAGGCACAGATTAGGCATGTCACAGTAATTTCAATAAGCTGTTGCCAGGCTGGAAACCTTCCATCAGATTTGAAAAAAAAGATCACATTTTTCAAAGTTTTGGGTTTCGTTTCATTATATCCTTAAGTTGGATTATTATAAAGACGGTTTTAGCTTCAAATGTCCACTGAAAGCTCACAACTGGGCGACTCGGAAACACAAAGCAGAGAAACAACTCTGTTCATATTTCTCTTTGTTGAGCTCATGAATATCCAAATGTAACACAGCTCCATCATGCTTGTCATAGCCAATGGTGTCGCATAACATCACAAAATGACAATGACAATCTGTATCAGGCATTGGCTCATCAGATGGATAAGAAAACGATAGAGAGATGGACAACTGATATCAGCATACAGCGATAATATTTCACTGATTTCCTGCTGTGCTGCATTACTCCTTTAAAATAACAGCATGTCAACATGCTGCAGTGTTGAATTTGTCAGCTGCATGTTTCTATTCCCTATTTTTTCTGTTTGTGTGCTGTTTTTCTTGTTTTAGCCAGTTGCTGTGGTGACCCAATTCCCTCACATCCTTTTGTCATCACACTTGCAAAATATTCAAATTAAATGATATAGAGAAGCACACTCTCCATCAACAAACGTCAGCTGCATCCCTAAAGAATCCTTTTGTGAGGCTGCTACAGAAACTGTGTGGTGTGGACACAAATAATGCAATAAATATAAATTTCCATAATGAAAGGCTTGTGTCATTTTGACCTGGGTGGTGGTGATGTTAGATTAAAGTTCACATCTTAAACACCATGTTTAATATTAATTCATAGGAAGGATTTTTGGTCAAGGTCAAAAAAGTGGTTCTCTGAAAATAAAAAACCTCCACACTCTTACTTTCTGCTGTAAACTACTTCTTGTTTTAGTCATGACTCCACCACCAAAATCTTTCCCGATGGGCAAAACTTTCTGCCACATTGCTGAAGCAATTACCCAATTAATTGATTAGTTAATTGGCTGTGAGATTTTGATGATTAATTAATCACTTAAGTCATTTGCCAAGTAAAAAATCCTAATATTCTCTGATTTGAGCTAATGTGAGGATTTTCTGCTTCTCTGTTTTGTATCATTTTAAATTAAATAACTATTGGGGGTTTGGGACTGTTGTTGGGACAATAAAGCAGTTTTACTGTAAGAAATCACCTTGAGCTCTGGGAACCTGAAGGGCATTTCTCACTATTTTCTTACATTTTTTACAAAACAAATAAATGATTAATCGAAATTAATATCCAGGTTAAAAGATGAATGAAAATAATCTTTAGTTGTCGCCCTAACACATATTGTTTCAATTTTAAAAACAACTAACTCATTGCTCAAAATTCCCTGAGATTAGATTTTTCTTCTCTACAAAAGCCTGCCAGAATCTGCACTACAAACAAGCCTGACGCTGGTGTGAAGTGCACCCGTCACCCAGCATATGACAGCATATTGCCACTGTGCTGTGCACAAGTCTTCAGTGTGATGTGTGCAGATGAAGGGCTGCAGCTGAGGGCTCGGCCAGGCGGCGCGGCGGCCCGGAGAGGAGCACTGGGAGCTGGGGGTTGCAGCGGCCGAGCTCCCCTGGTACTCCCCTAATGAGCTCCACTACTGCTTCCAACATGAGCCCTCGCTCCTCCACAACATCACACACTCGCAGACGGAGCAAGCGAGAGAGCATGTATACACACACCCTGCACAGTTGCAGCATGGAGCGAGAACATTACACACTCAGAGAGTAGCAGTATTCATGTTTAAACATACAGATGCAGTCCGAGACTAACAAGTACACACACGGTCATATGTACATGGATGCAAAAATAGTCCCTCCACTCACACACAACTCACAGCTGTTGCATAGCCCACTCCAACAGGGAGAGGGAGTATTTATTAGAGCGAGAGCGTGAGGGAGCGAGTGAGAGATGCAATATGCATGCATAAACACACTTATAAGTGCTAGACACACACACACACACACACTACAGCTGTAGCATGGACTGTGACTTATAGAACATTACACACCCCTGAGTGTATGAGATAAACACATGTGTAGAAACTTGGATGCATACATGCTCACGCACACAAGCAGCAAGCATCAGAATTGGAACCAATTCAAAATATATATGGCCTGAGAATTTTTGGTGTGGTTTTAGAATTCAACTAATTATTACTGAAAATGACTTTTCAGTAGCAAGTTTTGGAGTCTTAGTGGGTTGGATCCAAAACTGTCCTGTGGAAAACCTACCCAAACCTGATGTGCATAAATGAATCTTCAAAGTAAAAGAGACCCAATCCAAAAGGGACCAGAGGAGAGTCAAACCTGGTCCAAATGGACCCAAGGATGATTACACCAGATCCAAAAATGTGGTTGATACAAACAGCCCCAAACAGAAAGATAACGAAAACACAGCATGATGCAGACGAAAAGAGCTGCAGCACAAGTCATTTTGCGGCACTTCACAGCTTACACTCTCCAATACACAAACCTGAGACCCGCGGCAATAGAACTGGACTCAACCTGGACTTGATTTTAACAAATATAAAATGGACCCGGCCCAACTCGAGATCCAGGTCAGATCTCTGTTACTAAATTGATTATTTGTCTTTTTTTTTTTAAATCAAAAATACCAAAAATCCTTCATGCATCATAGAACAGTACAGTCTCCAAAGATGTGGCTGAGCTTAGCAATACAGTGACAATACAGTGAAATGTAATCACAAAGCCTGGCATAAGTGTGTAGCGTCGGAATCAGCTAATACTAACATGTACCAACACATAATATATTTAACTTCTGCATCACAAGAGAGGGAATTTCAAAAATATATATATATTTTAACTTTTGTACCAAAAAGTATCAAAACTTGTGACTGTGCATGGCAGCCTAAATCTGATGAAAATAAACATGTGTTTTGCCTTCGCGATAGGCCTACTTTGGTTTCTTTCCATACATGGATTACATGACAAGAATCAAAGAGAGGATATGATAAGAACTGGAACCAATTACAAAAATGGGATAAGAATCAGGCCTGATACATCTAAATCACACCCAATGCACATCTATCTCATGTATGTGGCTCACCCCACACAGGGCATCTCTAACCATCTCGATGGTCTCCTTATCCTCGACAGCGGTGAATAAGACTTCCAACAATTACTAACACTTACACAGAGATGCCCGATAATGTCTTTCCCAAGAAGCAAACAAATTGAATTCGTTTTTATTCCAGTCAAAGAAATCAACTTCCAGTAATTACCCCACATGGCAAAAAAAAAAAATGAAGGGAGGAAAGAAAAAGAAAGAAATTTGCAAACTATATCATTTTTTTGCCTACCATTTCAACTAATGATATTGTAATAAGATGCCTCGCAATGGAGAGGGAATGGAAAATGTAATTACATGCATTAGTTTATCTAAGCGCTTGTACCGTCGCAGATCCATCAGTTTTTCAGAGCTCATCTGGAAGCCCATGCATCACTGTCAGGAGCCGTTTGATGGGGGGAAAACGTGTTCATTTGTTAGCCTCGTTTAAAAGATGGCGCCTCAGATTCACTTAGGCCCAGACGGAGCAGAGCGGTTATGACAGCGCCATTACAAAAAAACACGCAAAAAAGAGAAAAGGTCTGAGACAGAGCACTCGGCGCCTCGGCAACTTCATCAGCTTTTTGCATTAAGGTGATTACAGTCAATGAGACGAGCTTGAGCGCTGTTGTGTATGTTAATGATGAGATGATGATACGGTAACAGCTACTCTACCTGGACCGGTGTTAGCTGAAGAGGCTGTGTGCAGCTCAGTGGTGAGAGCACAAGCTGATACATACTGAGACTTGCTACACTTTATTTTACCTAGAAATGCACCTCATTTGGCTCTATATTTGGTGTGGTCTTATTCTTCCGCTTATTTTTTTAATAGAGTATGGTAATAGTGCTTTTATGTCTTTGACTATAGATTGCTGCTGCTCATTGTCATTAGTGTTCCTGTGACCTGTTCGTTTAACGCCTGCCTTCAAACTAAATTTCCTTCAGTTGAGGCTTTGAAGCCAAGATAACAAAACTGCAAGGTTACCGGTTATTAAACGGTTTGATTAATTTGGAATGATTTGGGCCAATGGAGGAAGCCATTTATTATTCTAATTCTTCTGGTTTTAAGTAGAAAAGCTCGGTGGTGAATCAGCATTAAATCCGGTTTCCATTGAATCCAAAAATAATTAAATTCTTCAAAGACAACAAAGTAGCTCCGCTCTGTTCACGTCATTCGCAAAATTACCATTCTCAATAAACTTCACGAGCTTGTGGTGAAAGTTGGCTATTTACTGAAAAGTCGAACAAATTCTTTGATATATTACTGCCTTTTTCCTTCCATGAAATATATACGATTGTTTACAATTAAATTAATAATTTAGTTCTTTCAGGATTTTCTGCCCTGTTCATATAAATGTATTCTCGGATGGTCATGCATCAGATCAGAGGTAGACCAAATTGACTTGGTTGCATCTGATATTCAATAAAAAGTTGATATCAGCTTCACTTTATTAGTTGAATTCCCAGTGGAGCTTTCTGAACAGAGCAAAGAACTAGCACTGTCAAGGTTATGGGCTGAATTCCCAAAGGGACCACCAATATTTTAAAAAAGTACTCTTTGTAGTATTCATGGTACGCTGAAAGCCTTGTATGTATTAAAGGCACAGCTTGCAGTTTTGAAAGGTCTTCATCATCCAAAGAATTGTTCCTCTTTAACAACAAGTTTCCATCTAATCCTCAAATTTAGAACTTCAAATAACACTGCATAAAAAGTAAATTAGTTGCAAGGTTTACACCCAGAAATGACAATAAAGCCACATATTATCTTAAATGTAAATAGTTTACAGGAACAAACATCTGTCTACTTCAACTGCTTTCCCCATCTATGACTTCTGTAGTGTTTCTAGTGGCACAACCAACGTCAAATAGTCTCAGAAGGCAAAACTTACACCGTGAGTAACAGTGGTTGTGGTATCTTTATGAGAACAGACTCCCTCTTTGCTAAAGTCACTGAATGCTGAGTACTTTAATGGGCCTGGGAGAGAAGCAGCTTCAGGTTTTTGAGAATAAGAAGTTGATGGAAAAATTGAACCGTCACTGAATGAGTTCAGGCTGACCTCTGACCTCTTGCACTTGTTCCATAGACTTAGACAGCTTTTTAGTCATTAAACAACCAGATGATCGGTTCCCAAGGCCAGAAAGACAAACATTTAACTGAAACCTTTTTTGCGGTAGTTTGACACTCAAATTACACCCTAATTGTCTGTCTCTCTCTCTCTCTCTCTCAAAATTCTGGCTATCTTGACGAACCACAAATAATTCTGGACAACAACACTGAATCCTTGTCATTTTCTGGATTAGTTTGGCATGAAAATGATCAAATTTATGTCACTGGAAATGCTCTACGCAGCACCACTCAAAGACATCCATACAAGTTAATGCCTGAAAAAAGACATTTTTTACTTGAAACACAGGCTACATAATGAAACTTCCCCTCCAGTGTGAGATGCAGGTCACTTGTTTGGGCATTTGAAAGAGCATTTTACTGAAGTTATCAATCCTACCTAAACAATTAGCTTGTTTTATGTCAGCAAAACGCACTTAATTATTAATTGAATAACCCTGAAAAAGCTAAGCGGATGTTGTGTAATTGATGATACAATTAACAAGTCAAGGTTTTTCAGTAAATTGTCCTTTTAAAAGTCTAAAACAGAAAAACAAACACACCGGCTCATGCTACAGGACACCATTACATTCCTCAGTCACCGTCTCTCAACTCTTAATGGACATTAAACACAGAGCTGAAGAAATACACAAGCACAATTGAGTTAGTGGGCACTTACAGGGAGAAGCCTTGCCCCATACATTTGCGTAAGAACACATAACTGTCACAAAATTACATGTCATTATTGAGCAGATCGTATGGATTCCACTTATTGTTGCTTAATGGCCTCTTTTTTTTTTTAAATGTGGTTAGCCCGGTGTTTAAAGATAATGCCAAGGAGGATGCTTGGGTGTCGTCTTGCCCACCCTCCTGTCCTCCCTCCGCTCCATCCCTTTCTGTGAAAGCAAGAATCTGCTTATTCAGTTACATTTCAAACCTCAATTTCCGTTTGCAATCAGCTCGTTAGGGCTGACAGCTTGAAAGGCACACACACACTGCGGCTCCATGTGCAAGAAAGGCCCGTTTCCACTGCAGCCAGGACAGGCTCTGAGTGTAGAGACAGCAGCAGCTCACAAGTAGAGGGAAGCCGCCCCCTGCTGGCCTTCAAAAGGAAAGCACCAAAAAACAAAAGCGGATCTCAATCACCATAAGCTTGTTCTCTCACTGTAACTGAGTAGCTTTTTAGAGTACTTGTATATTTCTCAGTCATTTTGACATCAGTGATGCTTATTTATTTCACTACATCTGAAGTGACGTCCTTTAGATAGAACAGAATCTGCATCAGAGGAAGTGGAGCCATTAGCAGCGAGCAGTCCGTCACTGGAGAAGATAAAACTCATTTATATTTCTTTTTTGTGCTATTTATTTTGTAATCTGTTTCCAGCATTTCACATAAATAAAAGCTAGTACTTTGAACTTATTCTCCTAACACTTGCACCTGATATGGATTTATTTCTGAGATGAGCTTCGTCTCCTATGCAAACACTCCACCAACTGATTCCACTGATTTGTCTCCTCTTTGTTTTGCAGGTACAGTATGTTAAGTAGATTTGACTACATTTGAGGCCAACAAAGCTGCAAATTCAATTAAACCTTTTTACACATGATTTGAAAAGAGCTTTGTACAAAAAGCGAGGAAAAGTCACACATTCTAACATGGTGACATTTTTGGAAGTAATGCCCGTGCCATTATTTCTTTTATCTTTTGCTTTTGTGATTTTGTGATCTTTTGATTTAAGGTTACGTTGGCTGGTATTTTGTGTAGATATTTAGTACATTTATATTTGACAATTTCATGCAAAAGACAACTACCATTCCAGGTAACACCCCAGGATTTTTGAATTTTTTTTTTTGCTGGGGTGAAAAAGCCCCTGATAAAGCATTAAGACCATTGCAGGACAGTAAAACCCAGACTAAGCAGCTATTTCAATTAGTATAACTGAAACTCAGGGATACATTGTTCCCTGCTTGTAATTCTTTTTTTTTGTATTTATCTGCTTTGGTATCTGCCAAGTACCTGCTGATAAACCTCTCTTTTGTAAAGACCGCATCACACAGGTGATTTTAAAAGCCCAGACCGTCATCATAAGAAGGGTGTATATCAACTGATTTTCATCATTTAATTTAAATCCAGTGATTTGAGCCTCTAGATGTATTCACACTGCATCCACCAAGGACTTGAGTAACCACATGTGACTGTTTTAAGTCCCTTCATCTGTTTAATTTTGTACCAGAGCAGGTGTAACGTTTTATTCCCAAAATGGGAGCTATTTTGAAATGGAAATCTTTGAGTATTAATTTTTGGCAGCTTCTCTTGCATGATTCATGAAAGGCCGGTAGAGGGCTAATTGTTCAAATTAATTTGTGTAAACGACTAAGCAAGAGATAACAGAATTACATCTGCACTTCCCTGGCACGGATTCAACAGTGACGGGCCTCGACAGGCAGCTGCATCAAGACGGCATCCTTGCCAGAAATTAAAAGCCACAAAACATTAATTAATAGACTTTTTGTTACGTTAATCTGCACCAAAAGGTTTAAGGAGAGCAGGGTGGGGGGAGCTGGGTGTTGGCGAACACAGCACAGAAGTAGGTGGTGTGCATAATTAGAATAAATTAGTTTGATGAAACATTTTGGAAAATGGTTTTTAAAAAAGTGGCAGTGGGTTGAATAAAAATAAAAATCAAGGAGGGAGAGGCACCGGTGTTAAGTTAGAGTAAGTAAGAGTTAAGTTTTTGACAACTTCATTAATCACTATGGTAATGGAGCTGTTACAGTTAGAGCACATTTGGCCTTCTGTCTGAAAGCAGTCGAGTCGGACGGTGGCGGTCTGTCCGTCGAACAACCAGGACAAGCCACAGGAATTCTGGGAGAGCGAAGGCAGAGCCAAGAGGATGTAGGACCATCAATCTCCTGGGCTTCAGCTCCTCCTCCTCCTGTTCTCCCCAAATTGAAGGAGCAGCCCATACTTTGCACTTGTCAATTTGGAGCTTTATCTACATGCTAGAGGCTAATGAGCCATCTCAAACTCTTGATGGCCAGGATGTAAATGATCTTAACTAGCTCTCTGTCTGCTGTCACGAGTTATATGGCCACGATGGAGAGAAGAAGGGAGGAACTAGATGTGCTGGCTCCTCCAAAAGTCTCATATGAGTCACTCTCTTTTGCTAAAAAGGCCATTTTTGGTGTCGCAGGATGAACTGGTCAGTGGTTAGAGCAAGGCCACAACCCTGCCAGGGTGGTTTTCACCAGCCATGCCTACCACACAATGCACTTATTAAGAAAACGTTTAACCTCCACAATCCAAAACCCAAACACATGTTCAGTCAAACTTGAAAAAAACTTTGAAATTGTAATAGTCAGGATCCACAAGTTTACAAAGATATGATATATGATATAGGTTGGGGATTCCGCAAGAAATTATACACAGGACAGGCTTCAATGAACTGTTGGAACAAGCAGATACTGTATATTAGGGATGGGCGATATGGTTGAAATCCATATGTTTTCTCAGATATAAATATACAGTATATCACTATATTGGAACTGTATGCATATCACATATAAAATAATCAATGCCATGAGCTGTTTTCCACAGTTATGCATTAACTGCAAAAACAACTATTATATTATATGTATATATTTCTAGTTAAAGACAGGAGAGGCGTTTACATTCAGGTGACTGCTCACAACAAGATACACCGACATGTTTTCACCTAACGGTTTCTACTAGAGTAGATGAACATATGAATCTTCATCTACTGCACTTTTACCATCTTGGTCTTTTTCTTTAGAAAAATGCCTGTAGTTACACAAGCTCATCAATAGTAGGTGAGCGAGCAAGCTGCAATTCTAAAGCACTTTCCAAAACAGCACTTACAAAGTGCTTTATAAGGCAAGACAAAGTAGAAGAAAACAGATAAGACACAAACTTTACAACACACAAAAATGTGTTGTGTGAGGCCCTAAAATGATTCAAGAATGCACATAAGATCCAGTGACCACACTACCAGCCTACAAACATAAAGTCAGCGATAGTAACAAAATGGTAGAGAAGACAGCCCATGCTGAGAAGAATGAGAGGACAGCAAACGGGGCCTCTGAGCATTTGAATTTACTTGAGCAATGCCTCTAATGAAGGCTAAAGCTCACTGAAACTGTGAACAACCTCGAATGAATCACCTTTTCCATTCAGCCCGAGAAGATACAGCCTCCCCCCTACAGCGCTTAAAGTCCTGTTTCCCCCCCATCATATAGGCAATGTAAACATGCTGCGAGGAGGCCCATTTCTCATCTGCTTCTTTTCCCCCCACCATTTCAAGGGATATTATTACCATAAATTACGGCTGTAATGCGAGGTGGGAGGCAGATAAAAAGTGGAGTCGGGGCATCCATTTAGCTCTGGTAAACTTCCCCCGTTGCTGCCAGTTCATGATCACCCATCCAAACGGACTATTTTATGCCCCACTTGTCTGATGCATGAGAAGGAGAGTGCGCCTCCATTTTTTATCCCTTTTCTTCCCTCCTCTCTCCTGAAAGAGAAAGTCGATGGGAGGACACGGAGAGGCCATCGGTCATGTTTGCTCACAAGCTTGCGTCTGCACGCAGCACGACTCACCTGGGCCCCGTTCATCTCTGCTCCGTGGAGCCTCAGAGGGCCCAGAATGCACCACCCACACTGGTAGTATCGACTCTACGCCTACACATCACTGTAGACAGACAGAGCAGGGATCTAACTGCATTTTGCAGTGTTCTTATATATAATCTTTGCTGCTGAAATGAGCCATGTATCTGACGCTCAGAGGCTCATCATCTGTGTGCACGAGGTAGGAATCGATTGATACCGATACAGACACCAGTGTTTGTGGACTGACCATGCCAAAATTTTGAGTCATTATATGTTGAAATTTTCTCATTTTACTGTAATGTATTTTACATTAGCCTTTGCTCTTAGTTGAACAGCAGGGAAGTTCAGCTCTTGTTTCCTCTTTTGTTGTATTTATTATAATTCAATGGCATAGGCAATTTTTTTCTTATATTTTTATTTATAAGAAAAGGTTTTTATGTTGTTATGGTTTGCATTAAGAGTTTGGTCTTTTGAAAGAACTGTCATCACTTCCAAGTGATGGATTTTATCCTAGATGCTCACATTCAATTTGAAAATACTCACAGTTATGAGGCTTTGTGATTTTGAGTGCAGCCTTGGTAGATTTAACAAAATCATAGACTCTCCAACACTGAGATGTATGTATACGATACTCAATACTCTGTTCAACTCCTCAAAAATATTAGCTTTGCTCTCTTTGATTTCTTAATCATCTTTTCTCCCATCTCATCCCCCCATCACCATTATTCCACCAACTGACATCAAGACAGTTGGTGCTGCCATGTTGCTTACAGCCTCATTTTTCTTCTCCTTCTCTTATTCTGCTAATATATTCAGCCTCTTCTTCTTCTCCTGATACATATTCGCTCTTGATTGTGGCTGCCAATTAGCCGGCGTGGCTGTGGCAGTTCATCCATCTGACTTAAAGGTTCCTTGCCACTAATTTTGACGGTCGGGTCAAGTAGCGGAGGGGCCCATTAATTGGAATAATGAACTCTTCAGTGAGTGATCATCAATGACTTCAGAGTGCTATTAATCCTTTAAAGAAATCATCTCTTTATTTTTAATGTTTTGCTTTATCGTCCAGCCAGCTGCAACATCTCATTTATCCTTAGACTTAATAAACATCATGCATATATGATTTTTACTACATCTCCCTCTAAACCATTTAATTTGTTCTTATCCCTCTTTCTTTCCTCTTCATGCCTTTTTTGTTCTTCTGCCTTCATTTTCATACTTTTTTCTTTTCTTTCCACCTCAACCCTCTTTTTTTCCCTCAATCTTCTCCTTTATTCCTCCATCCCACACACTCCTCCCTCCTCTCCTCATCTCACCTCCCACGTCAACCTTTTTCTCTGCTTCATGCTCCCACTCCCCCCTTTTTCTTTCTGCACCATCCTCCTCTTCCTCTCTCCTTTCCCTTTTCCCATCTTTCTATCCTTTATTCCTCTTTTTTTCTTCATTGTCTTCACCCTCCATCCCTCTATCTTTTACAGCCTTGTAACACCACTGTTCTCATGTCACTGCACTGATTTCCAGTTCTCCAAAGAATATAGATTAAAATTCTGCTGCTTGTCTATATATCTCTCGATATTTTAGGACCAAAATGCATCTCTCTGACTGAGTTTTACTATATAAACCCTCCAGACTTTCAGGTCATCAGATAGCAGTCTGCAAACTGTTCGCAGAGTCAAAACTTAACATGGAGTAGCAGCATTTAACTTTTATGCACCCCAGAGCTGAAACAAACTTGCCTGGACTTTGACTAACTTTAAATCCAGGTTCAAAACTTCTATTTTCATCACCGACTTTGATTGAACACCAAGTACTCATTATCCACCTTGTACTTATATTTCAATCTAACTTGTATTTATTTCTGTTTTATCATTTTAATTTATTTTAAAACTGTTTCTTTGTATGTTTAAAGCTTTATGCTGTATATTCTGCGTGTTTTTAATGCATTAGGTAAAACACACTGAACTGCCTTAGTGTATGAAATGTGCTCTCCCTCGATCCTATTTATGTCTTCTTCATTGTCTTCCTCCTCGCTGTCTACCTCCTTCAGCCATCTATCTCCCTCTTTTCCTGCCTCACCCTCTGCTTCTGCTTTCACCCACATTCTCATTCCTCTTTCCTCCCCCCTTTTCCAATCCCTCTCTTCCCATCTCCAGTTCCCTACCATCCTCCCTCCTTCCTTCCATATCTCCCTCCACTCATGCTGTGCCACTTCAGGTCTATATTTGCTGCTTGACTGGACAAATGGAGGATCTATCTGTGCACAATTTTCTTCCCATTCATTCTGTTGCCAGGTGGCAAACAGCTTTAATAACCAATGTAACAAATAAACTGTGGGGGAATGTGACCAGGTCTTTCACATAACTGGCAACCCAAGCCACAGACGCAACCATGGACCCACAGACAATGAGGCAAGAAGAACATGCATGAACATGAAAATAGGCATGATATTCGGGCTGGTCAGTAATTCTGTATTATCGTTTATCATCTTTCTGTGAAATCATATTGTAATCGTTATATGAATTTATGATGTCCAAATGAATGATTTCAAGCTAAATGTGATCAAAACAAAATTAGTTATACATGTTTTTTATTTGACACATGGGGAGTTTTGTCTACCTACTGTACCGTCAATGATTTATTCCACTTTTTAAGCTTCATAACCTCCCAAATCCATATGCTGCTGCACCTTTGTCTTCTATTCAATTCAATTCAAATGGGCTTTATTGGCAAGGGAAACAGACGCCCGCAGTGCCAAAGCAAGTGTGAAATAAAAACATGTGCACAAAAGAATTGTGATTTTGCTGTTAGAAATACATTTATTTATATTGTCTTTACTTCTGTATTATCTTCAAAATGTCTTTTGGCTACAAACACACTAGGGCTGTCACTTTCAAAAAGTCAAGCTCGAACAAATTAGAACAAACCCATAATTTGTTTGAATTAATGCAGCCCATACAGTGTAATTTTACAAAGTCTGAAAACAGCTTTAATTTGTTGGTCATTTTGCCATCTACAGTGTAGAAAACTACTTCCGTGCTTCAGTGTCGTGACTATGCGATTAGCACGGCTTTGCTCGCTAGTGTCCTGCTCAATTTTTATTTATTAGCTTAGTTTACTGATGGGTCAATGAGGCATGCACGGTCAAGCCAATAGTGAATTTTAAGAGCATACACACACACACAAACAAACAAACAAACAAACAAACACACACACACACACACACACACACACACACACACACACACACACACACACACACACGTTCATATCTCTTTTTACAGTGAAACCTCACACAGGATTAAGGGTCTGTTCCTGGTGCACATTAACTGAAACAAGATTAATTTGGTTAAAATACACTTTACAAATGAAGAGGGAAAAACAGCTCAGTGGCCCTAATACAGATACAGCTATAGTCTCAGTCTGCCAATCAGTGCACAAAGGCTTCACAGACTCATGAGAGGGACATCGCTGAGCTGACTCTGCAGCTGCAGGAGGCTCGTGAAGATTTGGAGAAGTGCACTGCCAAACTCCAATCCAGTGTGGACTATACTGAGGATGCTGAACAAGAGCGGCACGAGAAGGTCCAGGCCTTGAAAAAGGGCATCATGGATCTCAGTGTAAGACTGCAACAGGAACAAGTAACTTTGATGAAGAAGGCCATCAAGCTTGCTCCCTGCAGCACTGAGGATGAATGCACCAGCCAGAAGACCCAGTCTGCACAGGCTAAAGAGGTCGAGAAGGTGAACCTCCAGCTGCAGAAGTTTCAGATGGAGCTGCTGCAGCAGGCCCTGAGTCTGAAAACTGTTGGGAAGGAGAAAAAGGCTCCAACAAAGTACCAGTGGTACAGAACCCACAGGGACCAAAAGCAGCAGACTGAGCAGCTCGATGAGACAGCAGAGAGGCAGGGCATAGACGCTGCTGTTTCAGAGCCGCAGCTCAAAAAAGATCCTCAGGACCTGGGGGAGGAGGCTGCCAAAAACCAGAAGGACAAAGACGCTCTGCTTGAAATACAGCAGCTCAAAGAAAAACTCTGAAGAGGCCCTCAATATGAAAAATGAGGCAATGGTCCTGGAACTGGCAGTTGAGCTTTGCAAAGAGAATTTTGCTGTGGAAGAGGCACAAGCAAAAGTAGGTCAGCTAGAGAAAGATCTACCGAGGGTGAAAGAGGAAGCTCGGGAGGAGATAGATAAAAACACAGGCCTCTTACGTGGCTCAGCTGGAGCACCTGAAAAAGGTGAATGACGAAGTCGCAGCTTCCCAGAAGAAAGCAGAGGAGCAGCTGCAGGTCTGTCTGAAACAGTGGCAGGACGAGAGGGCCTCTCTCCAGAAAGCCACTGAAAGGCTCCAGCAAATACTGAAGGAGAAGCAGCGCGAGTGGTCTGAGAGGGAGAGTGACATGGCCTCAAGGATGGATGATCTTGAGTGCAGAATGACGGAAATGTTGGCAAAAAAGTCCAAAAAGAAGAAAGGCTGGCTGGCCAGGCATTTCACATGCTCTGGTTCCAAGTGAACGCCAACTCTCCAGTGGAGGGGGATCTTGCCTTGTGGGATCTCGCCTGTCATATGTATTTTGTTTTAGCAAAAATGTTGACTTTACTGTGCATGTTATAAATTTTTTTTTAAAAAGTCATCCCTGTGTTGTCCTGATGTATGAGGGATCCCATCATGCAGTAAATGTGTGGTGACAAAATGTTGGTGGTATTTTTCAGCAGTCTCACTTCTTCTGGTGATATTTTATTTATTTTCTTTTATGTTGTGAAGCAGGTACATATTTAAGATTTATTCAAGTAAAATTGAAAAAAATTATTGGTACTTTGAGTATGGGAGTTTTGCTAGACCTTTTATTCTGACTCTACTACATTTCATGTGGAAATATAACATTTTGGAAACTCTACTAGATTCTGATTGCCGTAGTTCGTAGTTGTTTTTGGAACTAGTTTATGAAACTATTAATTCCCCTAATTAAGGGTTATATATATATACACACACACACATATATATATATATATATATATATATATATACACACATATATATATATATATATATATATATATTATATGTGCACAATACATATGTCGTCCCATCCTCAGTGAACATGTCATGAGCAATTTTAACACATTCATCAACAAGACTGACTGTTTTTTTTAGTTCAACCAAGGTTTGTTTTGTGTTTGCTGTCAGGATGACACAGTGCCTCAGAAACAAATCAATGGATTTGTCTGATTGTGCAACTCCCATAGCATTCATCTATTTCAAACTTAATATTACTTAATCTATTTGAAATATCTGTTCATTCACCTACAGTATCTATGTATCTACCCATCAGTCTTTTCATCTATTCATATATCAATCTATCCATGCAGTTGTGAGCTGCACTACAGTATGCAGCCATTACTCACAGTGACAGTGAAGAAGTGACTGCCAATAATCCCAACAGTGAATACATGTCAAAGACAACTTACACAGAGCTCACTCTGACACTGCTGGATTTCAGACATGAAAGATGGACTTGATTCGCCCCCCTGACAGCGAGTGTAAAGCCTCTGTGCTTTCATGGCGTGGCCCAAGTCAAATTGTTCATTTTACCTCTAATCGTGCCATTTATCAAAATGCTGCTCAGCCGCGTCAGTAAGTGCAGTTATGCTAACTAGATCTGAGCGAGGCCACGGAGAGGACGAGCCATCATTCAGCTTTTGGGGGGGGGGTCCAAAACAGATGTTAGCTACAGTAGGTACCAATCAAATATTTTCAGTGCCAGTTACAGTTTTAAAAATGTCACTTTTTGCATTTACAGGATAAAGGCAGATTTTAGTGTCGTGTTTTGAGGTTTGAGCAGGGTGACATGCCTTTAACCTCCACGTGCCTTTAACTGCAAGATTATACTTTAAACACTTGTGTAGGCAATACCACACCCTACTGAAGTGCCCTTAAGCCAGATGCTGAAAACTTTTCAACTGTAGAGTTGCTGATGTGTAGCTGACCCTGACCTCTGACCTTTGTATGATCAGTGGGGGAAAGTAGTGAAAGGACAAATATCTTCTCAAGGAGAGCAGCAATATAGCATCAGAATATATATTAGATTTAGCATTTATATATTAGGTATATTAGGTAGGTATCTATAGGCATTTTAATACTTCAAAATTAAAGATATATGCGTTACTGAGGCACAGATTAGGAAGGACTGGTTTCATTATATATACTTCACATTCAGTATCCAGCCAAAACATCTTAAATAAAAACTCATTTTAAGAACAGCTACATTCTGTTAGTTTCCATGTTGACTGTGCAGGAAACTGAACTCTCTCATACAAAGGGCTTGTCAGTGCCTTGCCTGACCTTTGATGAAAACACCTATTTCAGCTTTGATAGGTATTTAAGCGTTGTTGAAGGACAGCCTATATAACCAAACAGATCTGCAATGCACTCTTGGTCGATTGATCACTTTAAATTTATTATTTACTTTTCTGACAGAGAGAGCTGCCCAATGCAATTACAGTCTTCCTAAAAAGCACTCAAGAAAACTGGAGAAACTTTGACCCTATGGAACTACAATAAAACATCTACAAAAGGGTTTTAGTACCAACCTACAAAAGCTTCTGGTCCCATGGCCAAGCAATCATTCACTACAGTTAAAAGAAGCCAAGGCTGCCACCCGACAGAACAACGATTTTAAAAAAAAACACTCAGCTGGGTTATGTGACTGTATCCTCCCATTTGGCTTTTACTGAGACAATATCAACCCAGCGCAGAGCAAACACAAACACCAGTCAATTTACCCATTTTGCATCCAATTCTCGCAGATGATTATGAGCCGCGTTGCTGCATTTGATGGAGAGATTAATCTTGCTTTGATAGAAATATGTCACTTTCTGCAGGCTGTGATGGATGTGATTTATCATTCCGGACAAATCTGTGCCTGAACGTCCCTCCTCCTGACAGCTCTATCGTGGCAAGAATGTCCCAAAATGTCACCTGTTGTACGCCAAGTGACCTTCTAATTTTCTAATTCAATTTCGAGAACTCCCCTCCCCGCGACTCAGCCCATATCATGAACCAGTAATAACAATTACACACCGTGACTGGCTCCAAAACCTGCAATTCCCCCACTTTAAATCAAACCCCAAGTAGTCTTTTATTAGGCTGCCCGGTTAAATCAATCTAAATCTAAGCATAATAACTCTCTAATCAGGTGCTGGGGAGAATAATAGGTTGTCACGCTCGAGGAAAAATAGGCAATCATGGAATGTTTTCTTTAATTAGGCCGGCTAAAGTAGAAGGGCACGGCAGGAGCGCGGGACACATTCATCATAGCCAAGGTGGGAAATTACTTCAATTACTCAGGAAAGGGAGAGTGAACAGAATTACAGAAGTCAGAGAAGCAGAAGAGAGGAGACCGTGATCTGCAAGGAAGTCCAAATGACACCGGGGGCAGAGGAGGCAAGGACAGAGGCGGGAGGGAGTGAGGAAGCAAGGGAGGGAGGAGAGAAGAAAGGTGGGAAGGAGGCAAAAAAGTGGCGAAAACTGCCCTGTTCCACAATTAAGTTCGTAAAGATGTATATAAGCATCAAGGATGGTGAGGAAACAAAGTTTTATATATGATTATTGTCAGGGGATCATTTTTACATTGCTCTGTTTGTTTTATGCGTCTCTAATTTTTCCTTTATTTTGTTTGCATGATGAGTGTTAATGTTCTTTATAATGTCTCTTTGTACCTTTAAATTCAGGTCCACTGTATAAGGGTACTGCCTCTGGACTTCACCTTTCACATTCGTTTTGTATCTCTTATCGATTTTATGAGATTGTGTGAGTGAAAACATTTATTCACTTTTCAAAAAGCTATATTTCTATGCTAAGTAAAAATAATAATTTAAAAAGAGAAACAAAAGAAAAAAAGAAGTTACATTTAAGAGACATTTTTGCATTGGTTGTCAAGTTCACAATTTGCTGCGTTATTGAAAGAATGTAAAAAATGTGACTTATGAATGAATACCTTAAGGTGGCAGAGTTTAAAAGAAGTTTAAACAAACAGGGTCACATGCAGACTGAGGGACATGAAAGAGGAAACAAAGGTGAAAGAAGGACAGAGGGTCGAAAGAAATGGAAGGAAGGAAGAAAAGGATGACGAAGAAATTGAAATAAAGAGGGAGGACAGACGAGAAGGTAAAGGACAGAGGGACTAAGGAAGGCAGAAAGGAAGGTGGGAATAAATTCAAGAAAGAAAGCAAGCTTAAATGACAGAGAATTGGAGAAGGGAATAAGAAAGGAAGGGAGGAGTGAAAAAAGGGAGGAAGAATGAAAGGAAATGGAGAAGATGAATCAATGAAGAATGGGAGCAGAGGGTAGAAAGGTTTAAAGTACAGGAAGAAGGAAGTATAGTGCTGTGAAGTGCGTATAGGAGGTGATACGAGGGCAAAGAGATTGAAGGTAAGAAGTAAGGAAAGAAGGCAAGCGAAACTTCTCTGATTTCACGATTTGCCAGCTGCCTCTTGCCATGGCTGTAAAACAATCCTCCATCACTCATCCTCAAAATTGGACCCCTACCTAGACAACCAGCAACCGTCCACCACAGACCTCCCAGTGTCTGCCAGCTTTCCCAGAATGCAGCGAGAGAGTGACTGAGCGAGCCTGGCTGTAATTCTTCCCGAGATGACGAGATAAACAGCCTCTTACTGTAACTGGATCTATTGATTCGGACGATGCTTTGGCAGGTCGTGGATCCAGTTTGGTCAGTGACTGAAGACGTGCCAGCTCGGCCACCGGCCAGATAAATGCAGAGATTATGACTTTTGATAACTGCGACACAATGCACCAACTGAGTGCTCAGCACAGATCAAGTAGCTGCTGTGATGGTAGAAAAGCTCTGAAATGGACTGAGGAACTTTCACTCTGCCACTTCTTTTGGCTGTTAATTTGTAAAAGTTCTTAATAAAGGGGTCTTAAGTACTTTTACAAACTAACAGCCAAAAGAAATGTGTCTCCCTGACTTTTAGATGGAAGGAAGTAGCTGCAGTACCATTTATGGACAGAAAGACAGGTGTTAAACTTTTCATTTTGTTTTTTTATATGTCAGATCAGATTTTTGCAAACAATCCCGAGCACAAATTGATGATTTTTTATCATCAACCAGCCAAAGTAACAAATTCAGGGTGTTGTTAGTGGAGAGCAGTGCTGTCCACTGTTTAAAGTGACTGTCATGTTACTTAGGAGATTGATCCTCGTGCCAGGAAGACTTAATCCATCACTTCTGTCCATTAACAGTCATGCAGCCCAAATCCTGTGGAAGTAAGTTATTCCAAAACTGAACAGGCTTGTCCACTGTTTGATTTATTTTTCATTTTCTTAGACAACTGTCTCAATGATCATCTGCCAAAAATCTAACACACAATACAGCTAACAGCACAGTTTGATGGAAGACTGTCCTGACAAAAAACACTCAAGTTTCATACTCTTTTTTTAAACACGTGGGATGTTTTTTTTTGTTGTTGTTGTTGCAGTGGTTTGTATGTGTACACATTTTGTCCTGTTGTGGTCTGTGAAAAGCAAATATTTTCTACAGCTTAAGGCTGCCAATGCAGCTGTTTTCTGATCAGAAATACAAAGATGTTCCTCACCAAGAGTAAACTAGAAGGAAATGCCATTGACTCCCACCAACAACCCATGGTAAACAAGGAACAGAAGACACAGTATATAACAAAAAAGGTTAAATGTTGTTTAATTGTTTTATGACCTTTAAAAGATCTTTTTTACCATGAATCCCCTTCCCATGAATACTTACTTTAAATACTTTAAATGGCATGACTGAATCATGTGCACGGATGTCGACTGACAGTTTTGGAAAGCACAAGCTCATACTAACATGAGCGACATTAAGTTAGCCAGTGACTGTTAACGTTGACACCCTTACTTTTCACTTTATCACCCCGCTTGAACCCCAAACCTCATCCAAAGCAGTCCTACGGGACGAGCTCTGATAGCAGAAGATGGAGAGGCCTCTGTCTGTATCACGGCAAGGTGGTAATCAGGCGGGGATCTGTGTTTCACTGAAGCGATCAATAAAAGGATTGCAGCGTGTTCACATCTTGCAACTGTGCAGGATTATCAGGTTGAGGCGATCCATCATGACTTGAAAGCTGGTCAATGGCAGAGCAGCCGGCACTAAACAAGTGGAAGAGGTATAATGTAGCTTTTCAAAGGATCTTGCTATTTGAGAAGTTTGTGCGTTGTTTGTCGGTCTGAGAGACAGGCAGGAGAAAAAAAACACTGTTTTGGTTTCAGAATTTTGAGCCAAAAGCCAAGAAAATAAAATTGTCAACTTAAAACTGACACACAAAAACTCCTTATAGAGTCATTTTTCTGTAATTGAGCCTTTAAAACATAAGGAAAATAGTTCCAGTAAATATATTTCAACCTGAGGTGATGCTGTCCCACACCGCTGGTATGTGCGTTGCACTGTATTCTATCTTGTTTCAAGTTAAAAGACAGTAATTTATAACAAATTCCTGAAACAAGTGTATTTCTATTGGAAACAGGTTGAAATATTCTCACCGCACTGACAGTTTTTCGCATTTTATTGCGAAACCATGGTCATTAAGAATGGGAAAATTAAAGTCAGTGAAGGCAACATGCTATTTTAAAAGAATCCCCTCCCACTTAGTAGTGCCATACAGCTTTCAGTACCTCTAAATCATATAGAATTATTTTCCTAAGTTTTCTTTGCTTTTCTTTTTTCTTTCATCTTTCTCTAACGCTCCTCCTTTCTTTTCTCCCTCCTCTTAGTCCACACTCTTGCTTCCTTCCTCTGTCTTTCTCTCCTTCCCTCTGCCTTATCGCTATTCCCTTCTTCTTCTCTTCCCCTTACCTTTCCTTTCCTTTTCAGTCTCTTCTTTTTCTCTATCCTCCCTGTTTTCACCCACCTCTTTTTCTTCTTTCATCTTTTGTTTTTGCACACCTTCATTTTACATTCTTTCTCCCTCCTTTCTTCCTCTCCTTTCTTTCCTGTCTGTTCCTTCACTTCCTTCCCTCTCTCCCTCATCCTCCCTTTTTTCCCTGTGCTCATCTTTTTTTTTTAATCTGCCTCCCTCCTTTCCCTCTCTTCTTTCTGCTTGACTGACCAGAGAGCTCCATCATCATTGCAGGGCCAGCCCAATTTTTGTTGTAAAGGCAATCAATCATTTCAGCTTTCATGTATTGCTATTGATGAATGACCAATTATTTGTCATCTAATACGCTGAAAAACGATGACCCAGGGAGATGGATCAACTTTTTTTTTCCCTTCTCCACTGGCTGGTGTGACACAGGACAGCCGTGATGGATTGTATCCTTAAACTGTTATTACACGTATAATGTGACTCTCAAATCCGACATCTCACTTAGTCTGGGTTTCCCCCCCTTAAACAAATAGATACGGTATCAGTTACATTATAGAATAACGAAGAGAAGATGATGATCATTTTCAGCCTTAAATGGCTTTTTGTTTCACACATCAGTAAATACAAATAATTGCCCTACATTGCCCAACACCAACAGTGAGTAAGTAGTATAGTAAGTAGTAATTATGATCATTTTAAGAAAATTGAGTTATACTAGGAATTTGTCTGACTTTCCTAAGCATCTGCTTGCCTGGGTGGTTTGTGTTGTAAAGCAGGTCTAGTGAGTTTGCCTGATCAATTAAGTTCAGATAGATATGAAGGTCAAACTATGAAAACAAGACCCAAGTTGTAAAAAACAAAATCACAATAAGAAAAAAAGGATAATGTAATCTGATATGATTTATCTTATAAACCTCTTATTTAATTTGTGAATTTTTTTTTTTTGAAAACTATAGGAGATACATTGCAGTATACAACTTTATTTTCACTTTAAGACAACACATTGCTGTGTTTGCTTACAAAGTGTAAGCCTGGTCTGGGGTTTACCTGTTCTTGCTTCTTCTGTGGGGTTGGTTCGTGCGCTGGAGCATGGCTGCAACACAGCGGATCCCACTTCCACACGAATAAAACTGGAAAAAGAGGGAGGGAGACGGATCAACGCTCAATTAGTTCCCTCCACATCCCATCAATCACTGGCCCTGTCATGTCTTTTACACAGGATATTTCTACTCAGTTTGCAGTTACCAAGCAGTGAATAATACAACTGCAAATGTGACAGTACTATATCATGTCCAAGTCAAATTAGGTCACTGCATGCGAAAACCTCTAGGGTGAACAGCACCTTCATGCGATCAGTCTGTTGTTAACAACTATGTTGTTTTTTTTAAAAACAGTACAATTACTCCAGTACTGTGCTTGTGTACAGTTTTGAGGTCCTTGTACTTTACTTGAGTATTTCCATTTGATTCTACTTATACTCCACTACAATCTACAATGATTGTTATATTTGACAGTTTAAGTTAACATTTACTTTGTAGATTGAGATTTTGCACACAAAACATGATAAGCTTATAAAACATGCATTTTTAATCGATTAAACCACTCAAACGTGTATAAAGCAGTTAAAACCAGCTCCAGCTTGACCAGCTAACTAATGCTGCTTAAAGCACCAGTAATAATACAACAATAGCATAACATATTAGGCTGTATGTAAACACAGGGAGGAGCCACTTACTTTGACAAACTCCAGGTCGTGTCTATCTAGATAAAGAGGCTCTTCTTCGACGATAAATGATGGCGAACTTTGTTAAATTGAGAAATATTTAATTCAGGTAATATTTGTTAGACAGTTGCTAAATAAAGGGCTCACACCTGTGACGCTTCCACTCTTTCTCCTTTTACTTCAGTAAATAAGTATTTCTTCCACCACTGATCCTACTTAAGGGAAAGCAGCCTACATTAGCTCAAAAGTACTCGTTTTGCAGTAAAGTGTCCCCTGTGAGGTACAAGTATCTCGGTAACTTGAATAAATGTACTTAGTTACTGCTTTTACTGTAAACAAGAACAACCTATTTCCCATTTATTAATAAACACTCAACTGCTGGTCATATTTTATTTTGCCACCAGGTGGTAGTATTTCATAACACAGATTATTTCTTCCATTTGAGAGCGATGCATTGTTTTAAAGATATAGTGTATTTATTGCTACATAAACTAACATGCACTCCAGTTGTTATTTTACAACTATAAACAGTAAATTTTATGCTTTGTGTTATATTGATGTTACAGTGCCTGAGCTGAAGCATGTATTCATTTTCACCATTTTTGGAGTTTTGGTGTAGTTGAAATATTCAGCCACCAGAGGTCAGTGTTTAACAAAATATCGTGCCTCAAATACAGAACTCCCATTCAGATGTAACTGAATTATATTAGCTTTAAGAATTTATTACCCATACTGTGTTTCTGCAAATTAATAGCCGGGAAAGCTGGTGTTGTATTAATAAGACTCCTTTTTGTTAAATTGGATAAACTATTTGGGGAGGGGGGGCATTATAAATTCATCATTCAATATCTCTCTCTAGCGTCAAGGTCAGCAGGCTGTTAAAGTGTTTAAATGAGCAGAGGAATATCTGAACAGTTTCCTACCAAATTAGGTTTATACACCATTCGTTCAGGTTCATATTCAGTCTTCAAACCTTATTTTTCATAAACGAAAGAGCAGAAAAGTCAAGTCAATGAAGAGACATGATTCCTCTTGCTTGCAGGGCAGTTTCACTTGTTCAGGAATTTTGTAGAAATGAATGTCTTAACGACTACAAATTAAGGTGAGAAAGTGCAACTATATCCCACAGTTGGCAGATTTTCCCCACTTTTTTTATTCTTTAAAATGAGGTATTTAGTAATAGAATCTGAATCACCGTTTAAGATGTACTGTTTTTGACAGTGTTCCTTACAATGTATAAATATGTGTGAAAAGTGTCAACTAAAGGTCCTACATGAACTTATAAAGCATCACTAACTTAAATTGGAATAACCTTAAATTGAGATTAGATATGGTTGCTTCTTTTGAGCGGTAAAATTTCATCTTAATGTTCAAACGAGATTATTTAAAGAGTTAACAGGTGAGTACAGCAGATACAGGTAATCCAAGTATGGATTTAGCTGTTATGCTTCAGTGTCTAGTTATTATTGCTCTCAGATGATGTTGCTGCAGGTATTGTATTGCAGCTTTATTCCTACTGTTGCATTTGATAAGAGTCTCACTAAACACAGAGATGTAAATGCAGCCTTACAGAGCAGTGCTCTTATTCTCTGAAGTGTTATGAAAAAAAAAAAAAAAAAAGTGGCTCAGTCCCATTTCATTTGTCAAGGGGCTACTTAAGAATGAAAGATGCCCCCCTGCCCTTTTTTTCCCTCACAAGGACGTATGAGCTCATGCTGCCTGGCCGGCTGCCTGGACGAAGAGGAAGAGGAGGAGGAGGAGGAGGAGCTGGATGCATTCATCAGGTACATTACGTCACCACGGGCCAATCCCCTGCTCTCTGACACAAGCTTTCACAGCAGCATCTGTCGCAGAGTTTAACGTGTGGGAATTGGCTCCGAGTGACACGGGCTGAATCGTACCTCGAGAACAGGGGTCACGAGGTCGAACCGTGTTCAGTTCACACAACAAACCCTCCACTGTGATGTGTATAATAAGAAAAGAGTTGTTCCCTGATTTTTTTTTTTTTTTAATGTCTTCTATAGAGTGTGTACCATAAATCCTGTTATTATTTTCTTGACATAATGTGCACCATTAACAGAAATCCAGAGGGGATATGCAGAATATGACCCGACTTGTTGCAGTCAAGGACTCACTGCAGAATAATGAATTGTAGGTCATCTGTAGAAAACGCTTTCTGCATTGACATCGCATTAGTTATTCTCTCAGCTGAAGAAGACGGCCGCAAAAATCTAATGCACAACTCTCTGACTGTAGTTTACATGCAATCTTTGACTACTCTCCGATGGTTTTCATCTGTCCAAGGTTTTGAATTTCCCAAATGTTTTGTATTACATAAGCTCTCCGTGTGCATTTTGTGAATAAAAAGTCACTTTTGTTCTCTTTACAGTGAAACGTTCAGGTGCACCATGTCAGAAAAGAGCTGAATGGACAAACAAGCTGAATCACCATTGTCATTGTCAATCGGTAGCTTTTAGTATTCAAGCCCCTCTCACTGTTGACTAAAAGCTCTGTTGTCAGATCAGATTAGATTCAAATTTCTTGTCATTGCACAAAAAAAGCGCTCTTAGAAATTCAGCTTAGCAGGGAGCCCCAGTAGCCTAATGGTTCAGGGAGATGCCACATAGCTGCAACATCCACGGCTGGACCCCTCTCTCTCCCCTCATGTTTCACACACTGACTATCAAATAAATAAATAAAATGCAAGAAAGAAATCCATCTAAAGACATCACATTCAGAGGTAGGTAGGACACAGTTTCCAAAATCAAAAGGTAATCAATGTTGTATAAATACATATCAATACAAGTTGATCACAAAAAACTAACCACATATTAAGTGACTACAAATATTTGAACTTAACTGGATTAAACAATTGAGTTCAGTGAAGTGATTTGAAACGTCCACCCATAAGGGACTATAAGACAGATCAGCATCTTTGTTGCAAAAATCAAAATGATGTGTTTACGTTTTCTACAAAAGCGCACACAGAGGCAGCATTCCTTCACCATCATCTCTTTTGAAAAGCTACCGAGTATCAACGTATCATTTACTGTGGCATCGATCTGCCCGACAGTGGACAGAAAGATCTCTGACATTCTGATGACAGCAGGTGGAAAGCTGGTGCGAAACAATATCACTTTTAAACAACACTGTTTTAGAGAAAAGAATCAATGGGGCTGATGGGAAATGGGGTCTTTATTTGAAGAAACAGTTGCAATGACGACAATACCCAAAAATGACACGAGGTCACTGGTGCTTCGGGGACACTGTTTGTACACAAGCGAGGCTGTAAAGCTGTCAGCATCGCTCTGCTTCAACCTCTGCGAGTGTGTGTGTGTTCAGCCTTTTTACCCAGCATGAACCCACCAGTCATGAAAGATGAACTGATGGAAACAGACAGACCAGACAGATTTTAAAGCACTATAGATAGATAGATAGATAGATTCAAAGGAATAAGAACAGCAAAAATCAATTTTAAATGCAGATCATGGCAGTAAGACGTCGAAGGCAGGGTGTAGAAAAATCGTAAATCTAATAAATAAAAGGAAATAAGTTAAGCCGCATCGTCGGGTCAATACTGAGCCCTTCAGCAATTTATTTTAAATTCTGTCAGGCTGCATTTTAGAGCATCACACCAGGGATGAGCTGTCAATCAAATTGTGTGCTTATGGGTGGGACTGTGGCATCTTTGGAGTTTGGTTCATTTAGTTTGACTTTGACACCATTTACACAGAAAATGTTTAGTCATTTGGAAAAACATGATAAAAGAAAAAAAAACTGTAGCTTTATTCTCTGTGAACCCATGACAGCAATCAATGCCCATATTCTTCTTTTTATTCCCGACAAATTAGGAAACTTAATCCTTTCTGTGCAGCAGATACAGCTTTTGAACAAGGGGTTCCGAGTTCGCTTGGACATTGAATTGAGTGGCAAATAAATAAAAAATCATGAACACACAGCAGTTCATTAATAAGTGTCACAGAAAATTAGTTTTATATGGATAAATTAATCTTAATGTTAAAATTAAATTACTTTTACTTCTTGGAAAGCATTGTGTGTTTACTGTTTTTTCGTCCAAGTCCAACCTATATAAGTACAGCACTGTAATTTGAAAAGAAAAGCTGCCATTGAGGACACCAAGGTCATGTCCTCTGTATTGTTTCTGGGCATTTGAGCTTTTAACAACCTGAGGAGCAGCTTACGTTCTATGATTACACAAAAACTACACATGGTGGGTTTTGAAGGCTGATTCTGACACTTTTTACTCTGAATATCTTAAAAATGTTGTGTTTTACTGCCTTAATTAAACAAAATCAAGTTTTCAAGGTTGTCAAAAACCGCAAAGACATTCTTGTATGTTCCTCACAGCTTTTATCAAAACAGACATTTTGTTGTACAAAAGTGTCAGATTATTAACTGAAATAATAAAAATCACTGCTGAGCCTTCTGGAGGTGCTGCAGGACTAAATCAATGGAGCATCTGTGATGGGCGGAGCCTAATCGAATAACCCAATGACTTCTATGCCCTCCCCCACCTTCCCTCTGACACCCGTGCCAGGTTTCTACATAAGACGATCACTGTGGTTTAATAGTATGAAGCGATAGTTAGATCAGATACCGTGCTGGCAGCGGCTCTCTCTGTCTCTCTCTGGCGTTATCAAGCAGTGTGTTTGGAGCGGCGATGACAGTGCTGGCACAAACGGAGTACTGGAAGCTGGCCTCAGACCAGCGGTGTTGAGTGTGTATGTGTGTGTGTGTGTGTGTGTGTGTGTGTGTTGGTGTGTGGCGCCTGTCTGGCTTCTGGCCGGAGCTCGGGGTTGAAGCCGGTTGGAATCAGGGAAATATAAGTGCAGATGCCAAATGTGGACATCTCTATATCCTTTTTTAGATGAACAAAACATGACTGTACCTTAAAGCTGTACTGTGTATCTTTGATGATATCAATGCAACAAATAATTACACTGCAGTTTGCCCTTTCCGCTTGCGTCTGCTGTTTATTTGAACTTGGCCTTACAGTCATCCTCTGATGTTTTGGGGCATGTTTCACCTCCTGTGGGTGTATCATGTGAGCGTGCCAACAGCAACCTGGAGGCAAAGGAAGGACAAAGAAGCTGAATGCTGAGAAACACGCTGATCAACAGTCTCCGATTCACCTTAAAGACATCGTTTACCTCAGACATATGATAGATGACAGCTTATCAATATGACTGACAGTCATGAAATACAGTACCTTTACATACAAGTTCAGCTCTTACAGTACATTTAGACTTGTAGAGGCTACTCAGTGTCAGATTCAGTTAAAGTCAGACTTTGGATTAATTTATTCTGAATACATAAATGCATCCCTACATGTAAATATCTTTCCTTTCTTCTGCCTTTACAGAAATACTTTAGTCTTTGTCTTGCTTATATATGCATGTAGAAACCCTGTTATATGTACATGGCCGTGAATTTGGCAGATTTTTCGTACACAGATTACTGTGGAAAAGTATGCAAATTATGCAAGTGAGCACAATCTATTTTGACTTTGTCTTGTCTGGCATTTTGTATGAAGAGGAGTCAGTTGTGTAAATGGCAGAAGAGTCAGTAGACAAAGGAAACTAATTTACAGTACTTTTTTTTTTAGTTTATTCATGCAAACAAAACAGTGCAAAGACCATACACGCTTCACAAGACATGCAATAATAAATGAACAGCAATATGCAAGCACAGCAAAATAACATTAAATGGAAACTAACAAAACACAAAAAGCACTAGACAAAACAAAGAAGCAATTATCATGACCTAAATATGGACCAAACAGGAACATGATAACAAGAAGAGTCAAATAGCTTACATGAGAATTAAGTAAAGTAAGAAAACATTTATTTTTTAAAGTTTGGGATATTTTTAGTGCATGATTCTTCCCATAGCGAAGTACACCAAACTGAATCAGCTCCAGTTCCTACATCAAGTCTTGACTTTAACTCTACTAGCTCATACTGGTAGCATAGTTCTATACTTGTGAGGACCCTGCTTGACAAAATACATTCCGCATCTGCTAACACTAACCTTACCCACAACAAATAAATACCTACATTCAGCCTGAATTCTAACATTAACCCTAAAACCAAGTTATAACCTACAAACAACCCTTTCAATAATTAAGGGCCGGACAAAATGTCCTCACTTTCCAAAAACGTTTTCACTCCCAAGGTCTCAAACTCTAAATTGGACCTCACATAGATAGGAGTACAAGATCACACACACTGACACCTTTCCCCTGCTAAAGTGTTTTGATCTCAGTAATCAGGCTGGCCAGAGGGAAGGAATCCCACAGCTATATTTATGACCAACACACACACACACATACACACACACACACACACAGCACAGAGGATGACCAACAGAGTGTGTGTGAGTGTGTGTAAATAGACTGAGGTGTGTGTGAGTGTGTGTGTGTCTCCAAGCAGTTTTCCTCTCACCTTATTTCAACCGATCACACTGTATCACCATACTGCTGCGATGACCTTTGACCTTTCTGATGAGATTCTCTGTGACAGTGTTGTGTGAACTTCAAGTAGAATCACTTGAAGGCAAATAAAGAAGGGAAAATATTGTGCTGAAAGGAGGACCTAAAGGCCTTCAAGGGCTTATCAAATGGCTTTGTAGAAGAATATTATTATTAAAATGAATAAAACCAGTCACACAAAATGAAATAAGAATCATCCACTGAAGAGTAGAAAGATGGAAAATGTCCACCCTGCAGTCTGATGCAAAGTGTGTGTGCAGCTGCACAGTGAAGTGCAGACATTATCTGCTGGTGCTGTTGTCTTGTGGTCTGCGGGGTGTAATCAGCCCCACCCACCGGCTCGCTGTGAATGCCCTGCGCTTATCGCCATATTTTGCAGTGTATTAAGTCGACCACAGGCGTTCTCACACTGTGGCTTTCTCGCGTTTGCATGGCTTCACCTGCAGCGCAGGCAGAGCGCCGCTGTGTGTTTACACAAAACAGAAGCTCCAAACTCAGAAGTATTACTTGTGTCTCCACTGACATCTGACAGGCTTGTTTTGGTCTCAACTGTCAGTGGAAATTGATTTGAAACTTTCCTTTTTATTATAAAAGCACAACAGTAATATATAAAGAATAATGTTTGGTTTCATTTAATTTTACATAATGTCTGAAAACCGCACGTGGTTATATGTTAATTTATTCCTTGTGAAATGCTGTTTTACATCTAATATTAGATGTGAATTGTTAGGTGTGATTTTAGATTGCGATGTGCAATTGTTTCACATTCATCACATGTGAAATGTCCAAAAACTACACATCTAAATCTAAAGTATCGTTTAGGTCAGTGGATTCCATCCTTTTTTACTTACCCCTTTGAATAAAGCAATGTCTACATGTCATCACAGGTTCAATATGTCAAGTACTGAGCAGTTCAACCAAAGTGATTTTCCAAGATCGTTTTGTTCAAATATGTTTTAGAGGCCTGAAAGACTAAAACTATCCAGTATTTCACAAGAAATGACTTATTAGAGTCATACAGAATTATTTGTGTAGAGGAAATCCATTTTGATTCTCTCTTGTGACCCCTCAGATTTTTCTTGCAACCCCTTGAAGGGGGTCTGAACCCCAGGTTGGGAACCACTGCTAACTCTCTGGCAAAGATGGAGGAATATTAAAATTATCCTGAACACCGTAATTGTACATTTTTTTTCCCCCTCTATCTTTTGCATTCATGCTAAGAAACTTTTTAAATCCCTGAAAACTTGATTTAAGTCTCAAGTTGAAGTGTGAACGGGGAAAGTGGGAGCTTTTTGACAATGAGTTCAACTTCAACTTCCTGTCGCCTCCGACTCTATTTGATCACTTGTTTTGTTCGTGTGTACGGCTGCTTACACAATACAGGTGATTCTGAAGGTCCTCAAGGCGAGGCTTAGGGCTAGTTCACAATGTCTCTTCTTCTTTTATACATCCTGAAGAACTCTGCCATAATAATCTCCCTCCTTAAAGCAATTACACCTGCCTGTGACTTCTTCAAACACATTCAGTGTGAATAATTATTTTTTATTCTTATTAACCGGCGGTACAGCAGCTCTTTCTTAAACCTGGAGCATAATCAGTATAAAAATCCACAAGGTTATTCCTCTCCACCTTTTTTAGTGCCTACAGTAACAATTTCAGGGAAGATGAGGTATAACTTATATGAATGTTGAATGCCTCTACTTTCAATAGAAACACACAAATACTTTCAGTAGTTAAAAATGTTAAAATATGTTATTTAAACTAATATCAAAGGACAGACAGAAAATGAGGTATTTTATACTTTATAATAGTCACTGAGCTCTTAGTGTGAATGTAAGATACTGCATAAAAGAAGCAGATGCTTTAAAAGAGTACAAATTATTAAGGCAACCCTCCCCGGAGAGATACTTTTTTTTTTTTTCCCCCTTTTAGTATTTAATATTCAAATCTATTTCTTCTTAAAGACAGATTGAGGCCAGCCTGGAGTCTCTGTCATCCTCCGCTCCAAACGAATCATCAGCAGGGGAATAACGATGAGCGGTGTTTCATCTTTGTTATTCTGTTGCCTCTTGCATAATTGACGGATATTAACTTCCCATCAAGCAAGTCTAATTATAATCAATCCTCCAATAAGGCTCACGATTGAGGGAGCAATTTGATTGGTAAAAGTTTCACCCCAGAGCCTAATGAAGACGTGCGCGCAAACAAATTCATCAAGTTGATAGTGTGTCAAAGGAAACATCTGGAGAGGGATTTCTGATTCAGGGTCACTGACAGATCAACACATTTGTTCTTAATGGCCTTGAATGCACTTTTTATATTTAAGACATTAACTTAATGCTCTTAGTTGGAGTTTATCATATGTTTACACAGTTAACCGCATCTTTCTCAGGTCTCAATTTCATGGGAAGATCAATCAGTTACTGCTTTGAAATGGCCTTATAATGGTGCATTGCTTAAAAGATTAAGGCAGTTGGTGATATTTAGGTCTTCAGTACACTACACTCACTACAGTCAGAGTAGTTGAAGAAATTAGCTGTGGCAGCTTGCTTGTTGAGCAGATTTCCCAGATCAGTCAGCTCTATAAAAAGTTCATAGACATACAGTGCATGGTGTTAGTCATGTTGCTCAAAATGTGATCAAAATCTACAGTGAATACAAGAGATGAAGAAGCTGCAAAATTATGAGCATTACAAACAGAACAATGGCAAATGCACTTCACCCAACAATATGCCTAAGACAAACTGGAAACCCATATTATCTAAAGAAGTACTGTTCACATAAAAGAGTTCAAGAAGCATTTGTCCTTTAAAGAGATTGAAAGACGACAACATTTGGCTGTTTAAATGCTTCAAATGATCTGTGATTGTGTTTTCCTCACAAGAGACTTCATGTGGTTGTGCAAATATGACTGTCCTTACTCAGAAGCAAAGTTGCAAATAGCGCAACGTCAACATGCCACAAAATTTCTTAGGGAGGAGATCAGGTGGATGGTTGGACATACAAAGTGTCTGACTGGAGAGTGTTGTTCACATCCTGTCTACAGCCAACATTCAATGTTGCTTTCTTTTAACCATGAGCACAATCTTTAGCTAACCTTTACCAAGTAGTTTTAGTTGCCTAAATTTAACCAAACCGTAACCACTGAGGTGGCAGATCAGCAAATGGTGATCTAATGGTCATATGGGTCATTCTGGAAGGCAATGATAAATTACTTTGTTGTTTAGGTAGGTGGCAAGGGTTACCACTGAATCCTGTGGGACTGGAGTGCTACTAAATGTTACCATTGGGATTGGGATCAGGATGGGATGGGAAAACAAATCTTAAGGAGTGGGTCAGTGTTACCTACAGGCCCACAGAAGCAACAGTTCCCGATCCAGCCAAAGGTCTCAAGACAAGGAGTTCACAGCTAGCGGCTCTGTGAGGCAATCCATCCAATAGCTGTCGAGACATTTCACTAAAAGACGCGTTGGATGAAAAGTCAGGGGGATCGCCAAAGTTAGCAGGATACATCCTCTGGTAACCATGAATTTTTATACAAAAATTCATAGCAAATCTTTCAATAGTGTGGACCAAAGTGGTGGACCAACCTACAGACAGACATTGCCATCCCTACATCCATGACACCAATTATGACACCAACATAAGCATGTTTTTGCTTAATCCTGCAGGAAATGTCTTCATAAATTGACCTCCACTGACAACTGGGAGTTGTCCAGTACAACCATAGGGTAGTACTGTTGGATACTGAAGGGTTAAATGCCTTGCTCAAAAGTACCAACCTTTAATAGTTTCCTCAAGCAGATCGATTCATATGAACCAGCAACTTTTGTCTTATAGGACCATTTGCTTGTTGGATTTTCCTTCATAAAGATTGCCCTTTGATGTTTGTAACTATAAATCCTCCTCTCACATTTGCTGAAGGACATTTTCTCCCTGACATATATGATAAATAATCCTTCCTTTTGAAGTGAATGCTGCATTGTAGCTTGGCAACCCGACAACTGGAGTACCTGTAAATCCTCGCTTCAATGAAACTGGAAGGAATAAAAGACAGTGGCCAGGTTTGATGTCAATGGCTCCCCGCTCACTCAATCAATGCCCCAAGCTGAAATGAAAGATGAAAGGCCGAGAGAGAGAGAGAGAGAGAGAAGCTTTTTTAGCCAACAAAAGGATCCCTGTGCTCTCAGACGCTCCAGCAGACATCGATCTCTACCACTGAGCTAAAACCCTCCCACCCCCACAAATGGATCTGATCGAACACACAAACTCAGCTTCACAGTCACATATTTTATTCATCATTTCGTGCTGGTTTCCTCTGTCTGTCACTACTTTAGTTAATGCTTTTATTAGAGGTGGTAAGGAATGACGATCGAGGAATGTAAAAAACCTTTAATACTTTGGGGATCTTGCCCTTGGTGAGGCATTTTGGCATTTCTGGGTTAATTTTGCTCCAGCAATCCAAAATGATCAAAGAAATTAATTGTAGAAACAGGAATAGGTGCCAATTTCTACACATACAGAAACATATGTAAACCAAAATGCACTGCATTATATTGAGATCTGATCACAACCACACAAAACACATTAATACCAGGTGTAAATGCAAAGACCCATGGATTGGATGTCATTATCCAGCTAAAGTATCAGGTATAGATCACAGGTTAATACCAGGTGTAAATGGAGGCTTAAGCTGCCAGTATGCTTCATCAGAAGTGCTTGTCGAAAGGTCGAATAGCTTTGGAGGCCCCCTCCCCCCACACCTTTCCAATGTCGCAGTCCGCCCCGAAACCGCCCTCTCCAAAACCAACACTCCGACATTCACACCCACTTCAGGCACTGATTGGTCAGTCGTGCAGAGGTGAGAAAGGAGCCGGGGATTGAGCACTCGTGTTTCATTCTTACCATTTCACTTTTCATGTGTACAAACTAGTTCTTTTTCTAGCATAACCCACCCCTGGGCTGTACAGCAATATTTTCATGAGCAGATCCGCATATTGTTTGTATCTTGTGTTTTACTATCACATGCCTGATTACAGACATTACATACGGACGAGCACAAGAGCGATGTGATGTTATGCATTCCAGATACAGAGAGCAGGAACAGTTGATGGTGGGAGTGTGCCATAAATGATAGCAATGCACCAATAAAAGAGAAGACTTTAAGTCAAGTTTCACAAAAAAAAAATATATATATTAAAAAGATTTTGCATATGATTAATGAGGAAGGGAATGCATTCAACATGTTTGTTAGACTTTAAAGATACACACAATGCAGGTTGGTGCAAAATGCTAAATGTCAACAAAACGTGAAGGCTGCGAGATGCGGTTGAAAGCCCGAGGAAACTAGTAATTGGACCAAAATGTCTCCAGAAAAGAATTTGAACATCGAAGACTGACATACTTTTGAAGGTTGGATTTTTCTTTTAAACTTGTTCTGCTACTGCATGTCATTGTAATTACTGTGTCACACTGATGTAGCCAGGAATAGCAGGAGAAGGACCCAAACGCAGAAAGCAGAGGCTCAAAGCAGGTTTGGAGATTTTAATGGAAACTTACTTGATTAACAGGCAGGCAGGCAAGTAAGCAGAACAACGGGTAAGTCCAAATGTAGGCACGGGAAAACAGGAACATAAACCATGAGACACGGAAGCACTGAACACATAACAATGAACCAACAGAGAACAAAGGAAAAGGACAGGCATAAATAGGGAAAGGATAATGAGGGGAATCAGGCACAGGTTAGCACTGGGGGACAGGTGAATACAATCAAGGGTAATGACACTCAAGACAGAGACACGAGGGCAGGAGCACAGAGGAAACAGGAGACATGACTTCAGAATAAAACAAGAACTAAGCACAGACATAAACACGACTAGACAAGGTCCATGGAACATGACATACTGTGTGATATACATTTTTTTTTAAATACGTAATGATGTATGAATCTAAGGGTGACATTGACCTAAACAGATATCATCATTTTGAATAAAACCTCTAATTTGTTGTACCATTCAAGACAGGCACTAGGCACAAATGTTTCAAGGATGTATATTCAAACATGATCATACTTAGTTTTCCGACAGGATTTGCATTATGATAATGCATACAGTATATATCTCACCCAAATCTAGAAATATCACCCTGTGCCTTTACTGCAACTTGGAGCTAAAAATATCTATTGTAAGTCCATAGGAGATTCATCACTACTAACTAACACAAACACACTGTAACCCAGTGCAGAAACATTATTTTGATCCGTATAGATGTTTAAAATTGCCACACAGTTAAATTAGGTTCAAGAGTTCGGCTATATTCTGAAAATCTAAATGCAAATGTGTGACCAGTCCTAAAAATAAAATTAAGGTTGAAAAAGAAATCAAAAACAGAGACAGAACTGTAATAAAACTGGTGAAATAGGTGAAGCAGCCTCCCGGCCCTCCTGTGTGTTTACTGTTAAGTACGTGGCTTGACATGTCGTCCTCCATGCTGGCTCGTCAGATAACAAGGTCCTTCCCAGAGGGCAGCGGGACGCACGGAAATGGAAATGAAAAGTCTGAGACCGAGAGCTGCAAGGACACATGAGATATGTTTCTCAGCAATGACGCATAACATTCACAGCAGGAAGGGAGGAAAGAGGGGGCAGATTTAATATGGTGCTGGTTTATAAGTCAGTGAGTTTCACTCCAAATATACCTATACGCTGACCTATACACTAATTACAATGTTTTCTAAGGGACAGTATGTAACTTGTGGAGAATGCAAAGGTCCTATAGAGTTATAGTAGCGTATTTATTTGGGTTTGCGTCTTGTTTAAAGGAAAAGTTCAACATTTTGAGAAATATGTCTACTCACTTTCTTGCTGAGAGTTAGATAAGAAGATCGACATTCTCTTATGTGTACGCTAAATATCAAGCTACCGCCAGCAGCTGGCTAGCTTAGCTTAGCATGAAGACTGGAAACGGGGTTATGTGTCGGACTATTCCTTGTCAACCAGCGAGACTCCAGGAAGTTACTGATCCCAACCAAGAAATACAAGCTTCATATTTAGCGTACAGATATGAGAGTAGTATCAATATTCTTATCTAACCCTCGACAAGACAGCAACTAAGACAGCAATGAAGTATTTCCCAAAATGTCAAACTTTTCCTTGAAATCCCCCCAAATCATCAGTTTCTGGGAGAAGTCAGGTCACGGCAGGAGATCTTGTGCATGCCCTGCAGTAACCTGGTTACCGTAAAACCCTGTTTACAAGCAGCAAAGCAGTGATCAGATTATGACCGTATTTTGAACCAAGCCGGCATACTTTCAATGTATAAGTAATATAAGATGCTGCTTGGGGTTTGTTTCTGATTTTGTTGGAGCACTGGGACTGATGGTACAGCCGTAGAAACCAATTTATTTGGAATCTGGAATGGAGTTTTATTATCATGAATACAACTCAGGCCTCAGTCAAACATGTGTGTACTGCAATGTCTGCCTCCTTGTTGCAGCTGTTACCACTCATGACTGATCACTTCATATCAAAAAGAATAGTAATGAATACAAAGTTATTTTTTTCAAGTAATATGAAAAGTGACGTGACCCCACAGAAGGAAAAAAGAATGCAAAAAATGGAAGAAAAAGGCCAAGAAGTTGTGTTCCTCCAGCAAAAAAGTCAGACTGTGCAAGCCAGGTGTATCGAAACTCTTGCCGCCCCGTCTTCTTCTTCCTCCTTCTCTGTTGCTTTTTCCAGACATGATGGAAGGCATTTGGACAGAGAGTGAAACACAATTACTTTTCATTGCACCATGTGTTGATTGTAAAATCTGTGCACATGGAAGCCATCAGATTTTCACAGCATCTGTCTGCCCATGAAACTGAATCCAGGCAGTCTGCGTGGAAGTGTGTCAAAATTCATTTTATGGTATTTATATCTGCTCTGCTTTTTCTTGTTCCATTTGTGTGATTTACTGTTCTTAAATGACTCTATTTTTATTTTATGTTGACCCCAGGAAGACTAGCAACCACGTTGTGGAACCTAATGGCTCCAGATGAAGACGTAAGCAGGATATTTCAAAAATGCTGTTCTGCTATTTTCCATTGTGTCACACATGTTATAGGCTTTTTCAGTTTCCATTCTTCTGAGCATTTTAAGGACATCTTGGCTTAAAAGTTTACACTGACACTTCCAATTCGATAAGTCTGCTAAGGAAGATTGTGTGACAGTAATGCTGACCCAAATGCTGTTTTCAGTTTTCTCTCAAACTATCTAACACTCACTTGAAGGTCAAGAATTTGGCATATCTCCCATGACCATCATTATGTGTATTCTAAATTTAGAGCACTGTGCAGACTTGATGGATCCTCTCATCTGTGTGCCACAAGGTTGCTGGTTAGAATCCAGGGACGGTCTGGGAAAACCGAAAGCTATAAACTCTGGTTAGGTTTTTTTTACAGTCTAACCGGATCTGCCTGGAAATGCATGAAATCAAAATGATGTAGTGAAATGCAAATATAGCACATTCCCAGCAGGAAAAGGATTAACTGGAGGACACATGAGGACATGACTCGTGACAACACATTTTCCACCGGGAGGGATGTTTTCATCTATTAACCAAGGAGCACAATCTGCATTAAAATGAACTATTAACCAGTGCACCGTGAGAAGAAAAGGCTGCATTGTGCTGTTGTCACTCTTTGATGGTGAAGGAATGTGATCTTTAAATAATTTGTGTCCTCGCACATTTCTAAAATGCAATGAGTTAGTGCTAATTGCATTTTTTTATGAGCTCTTGTTGCTTCACTTACCCCAACAAATGGCCCTTAATCATGGCACTTAAAAACCAGTCGCATCGTACCTTCAGGCAGTCTGAATCTGGATCTGAGACCATGTAACCACCGTGTAGGCACTTGTTTCCTCTTTGTGCGGCCTAAGTGAAAGCTTACACAATCTCAAACGCCCTTTAAATCTCATTGTGTGATGTCAAACACATCTACTACTAGGCGCCCTCTGCGAGGAAAAACATCTGCAGATAAGGCGTTACGGCCTTGACAATACCATTTTCATGTGATAATCCTATTCTCTGCAGCGCTTTCTCCACAGGCAGCTTATGTACATTTCCTCGATTAACACCTTCTTCCTATTTTGGGAGCTCAGGGAGTCATTTTGTGGTAACCACATTTGCTTAATTATATAAGAGAGACAAAAAGAAACAGAGAAAGAGAGAAGTCTGGGCGCTGCGAGGCAGACTGCCGCGCTGCTCTTTAGCTCGGAGACGAAGCTCTGACTCAAATCCAAACGCAATTAATGCTGGCCGAGCGCCGAGGGGCACTCCAGGCAGATGAGGAGGATTGTTGTGGAGGACGAAGCCAGTGTCCTGGCGCCTGATGGTTCAACCTGCAAACCTCCAATAACCAGATTTTAGCATGAAAAATACCTTCTGACACTGCTAGATCTTATTAATCTGACTTATTTTGAAATGAAGTGCCATAATTTACCTCTCCAGTCAAGCAACTTCCTCTAAACCTGCCTCAACTATTTCTGTGTCAGTTTAATGATTTCCTACATCTCCCAGGAGTTATGATGACCTCATCCCTTTTCTCAAAACCAAAATCTGTCTTGTAAAGCTACATTGGATTCTAGTATATTTCCTGCTTTTGTGCATAAAGACATTGATCTCTGTACCTCTTCTTTGATGGATTCCTCCCTGTTGCATTGCTGGTCTTAGGCAGGGAGTGTAAGAATAACAGAGCGTCTATCCGAAAACCTTTTGCAGATGTTCAAAAATCTCAAAGTGAAGGCAGAAATCAGAGAAAAGATCTGTACACTAAGGACAAATCTGATGATGAACTTATAATAGACTTGGCAGAGCAGCATTTTGATCTCACAGAAAAAACAAATCTCATGAGGTTTTTACTCTTTTGTTCTGAGGGACAGAAACCAGAACTTGAAGTCTGCTGTCGATCTTCTAGATCGCTGAAACATTTTCTGCTCTCAGACTTTGCTGGAGTAGCTGGAAATATCTAAAAGGGATGTCACATAACCTAAAGTACATTTGGCTCCAAAAAATAAACGTAACCCAACTGTTCATCACCACTTATCTTAAAATGATATTAGTGGACAGTGACCCATTTAATTTCATATTTACAGCCATTCAGTTTAGGTTTCCATTGACGTCCATCCATTTTCTGGATAATATGTCCGACTCTGCATGATTTCTATCAGTTTCGACAAACACAAAGTTTGATCCTGGCATACTTTTTCTGGATGGGCTCATCACCATCATAAAAATGAACTAAACTAATTTTAAAACTCAATAATAGACTGAACATCTGTTCAAGATGGATATTTTTAACAGGTAAAAGTCCAGAAACAAATCTTTTTGCAGCAGGATCAATAAAGTAGAAGTTAAACCTTCATCTGAAAAGTCTTCTTCTCAGAAAAGATTCTATTGCAGCCGAGAAGAAACATCATTCATATTAAAATACATAGAAGGGACGACCAAGGTATGTAATATTAAAAGATCACAGATTAAGACTACGAATATACAAAAAATGACTCAGTTACAACAAAGAAGAGTAAAACTACTGAGTTACTGGTACTCCCTCCATCAGTCGGCTCCATGCTGAGAGCTGCAGCCAGTCAGAAAGACGGCTGGACTCCTCAAATACATTATCTGTCTGCAGGAACACGCACACACAAAGTACATACTGCATTCAATCTGTCTTTTCCTGGAAGGAATTGCGCGCGCACACACACACACACACACACACATGCGCACACATTACATTTAAGTATAATGCATTCACCCTCCCCTTTGCCAGGTCTGTCTCTCTCACACACACAAACACACGCACTTTCTTTTTAGAAATAAATTCATACATACTTTAACTCTTTTTGTTCCTTGTACTTGACATTATATTGCAAAAGGTTTTCTCATCATCATCATCTTTTCATTCTGATGATATTTTAGTCACAAGGTTAATTGACGTAGATGTGCCATGAAACATGCACAGCTGTCTATGCAGCATTAGCAATCAGGAAGGTTTTAGGGACTTTGTCAAATCAGCATTTTAACATCAAAATGTGACATGCAAATTTAACAATTTACTGTCAAACTGTCGTGACAGTCCTGACCTTATATTAGTCGTGTTGCACCATCCCATTTTCTAAAACTCCCGTCTGTCTAATGAAAAACAACACCTTAAACATTTTGCCACAAACCAAACTAGCCAACGAAAGCCACAGCGAGTGGTCACTGCATCAGAGAACTTTTACTACAACCCTTCCTCCAAGAAATCACATCTATTCAGATCAAATTATATACAACAGCAGATACATTTGAAGGAAACTTAATGCCAGCCGAATTACGTTTTGTATTACCAAATATATACAGTTACGACCAAATATCCATCTCCATGTGACTCTGGTGCGGTAGGCTAGGCTACATAAATGTCATTCGCTCAAAGAAATGTTGCCTAGGAGCACAATCCAGCCAGCGATTACGTTTTTCATCCCAGCGCCATTTACAGTGTGTCATTTACACTGGGGACACTGGGGACATGTCCCCCACCACTTTTTGAAATGGCCTATTTTGTCCATTATTTGTTAAAAATGGTCCGAAAAATAGCTTGCACCAAGAAATGTTAACCAACATGAGATCGCTTTGAGAAAGGATTATTTGCACAATAAGAAACCATATAATATATACATATAAAAAATATAGAAGAAACAAATGCGCATTGTCCAATGATGCATGTGGTTGAATGTTACTTGTGCGATTGACATTGTGTTTATGCTGAGCCTAGGCTGTTCCCTTTTGACGCAATTTTTTCCCCGACCCGCCGTAATTATCTACTCTGAACTCGCACCGATCCCCTCCATTACATTGCCTTAAATCGCATACGTTGATGACCGTTTTAAAAATGTTTTTTTCATCTGAGCCCTTATGTCCCCACCACTTTTCGACACAGAGTGACACCCTTGTCCCAACGTAATTGGGAAAACAACTTAGTACTTTATAAACATCATTTGTAGAGGACAGAGTTGTCCACCAAGCTTCTGCAAAAGTGCAGAATAAATTTAGCCGACCCATGCATCTTAAAGTCTTTGCTTATTGTCTGCCACAAGAAGCCTCCGATCACCTCAGTTTACAGTCATCGAGGTTCTTTTGTGGCGAGTACAGCCCAGAATGTGCTTCAAGTAATAGAAAGTGACAGGGTGACAATGAAGTTAGCTGCTGCTTGTGCGCCAAAAAATTGATTATATTTAACCAGGACTTTTGTTTTTGTTTGTTTGTTTTAAATCTGATTTTGCCCCTCATTTTAAATATTCATGATAAACAAACAGACAAATTCCTGAATTATTTAAAATAAAAAATAAACTGCTTGCTTGGTATCCTCCATGCACACACTATCCCTCCTTAGCCTTCAGACACACACACACACATACACATTCACACTTCCCCCAGGTGGTTTCCTATTGTCTCAGCGGCTGTTCATCAGTCCTCTCTGCCTGGCTCCAACACATTCTCCACTTCATCACTGTCAGAGCAGCAGTCTTCTGTGTGTGTGTGTGTGTGTGTGTGTGTGTGTGTGTGTGTATCTGTTAATGCATATGTGTGCATGATTTTCTATGTGTGCTAGCGTGTCTGCATATTATGCGCATATTTTTTATATCTGTGTGAGTGTGTATTTCTCTGTATGTGTGCACATTTGACCCACAACACACCCACACAGACACACCCCTGCCCGTTTGATGCAAACACTAACATTAATTTCAATTACCGTTGCTTTCTTTCCGAGGTGCCAAGCAAGGAATAAATGAAAACAACAACAACAAAAACCAAAACACAGCCGGCGTTTCTCCTCCAAAGGCCGCTGAGGAAAGCAAATCCCTCCGTACATGTCCAACGCCCGACTCTTTCTATTTTGGGTCGACTTTAAGTTTTTAATTTGGATTGATTACAGCGGTGTAGGTGTTGCAGCCGCCGGGATAATGAACGCTCTGGGAGAGGGAGAACTGAAGCATTATTAATGAGACACTTAAAGGTGAAAGAATGAGAGGAAGAGAGAGAGAGAGCGGGAAAAGAGGCAGATAAATGAAGAGAGAAGAGACACAAGGAGTTTGATATTTGTGGAAAGAGGAGGGAAGGCAGAAACAAGGGTGTAGTAGTTGAAAGAAAGAAAGGCAAGATGCAAACAGGAAGCGAAAGAGGGAGGGAAGACTAAAGAAATATATAAGAGAAAAGATAATGGGTGGAGAAAAGAATCAGATGTACCCTAAAACCAAAAGACAGAAAAGAGTGATCGGTTGATTGATCTACGGATGGCGACGACTGTATGTCAGTCGGCTGGTCCGTCCAGATTTGATATATCTCAACAACTATTTGATAAATTGCCATGAAATTTGGTACATACATTCATGTCTCCCTCAGGATGAATTGTAACCATTTTGGTGATCCCTTAACTTTTCTATTAGCGCAATCATCAGGTTAAAATTTCAATTTTTCCAATACTTTAGTTGCAAAACTAATGACCTCCCATCCGTTTAGTGCTAATTAGCAATTGTTAGCATGCTAACACACTAAAATGGTGAACATGGTAAACATCTTACCTGCGACAATGCTAACATCAGCATGCTGGCATTGTCATTGTGAGCAGCTAGCATGGCTGTTGATTCTTAAAGGAACACAGTATAACATTTGTTGAACTACCTCTTAGTGGATTAGTAAGAAAAGAGAAAATTTGACATGTAAGCAACATCTCAATGAAGTGGATGAAATTGTGATATTTAACATATCTATATGGATGATTTGTTAAATTTACTTTATCAGTTTGTTTTTAAAGAGCTGAGATAATCCTTTTTAAAGGCACCAAACCAGTTGATAATGTTAATTGTAAAACATCTAATCTGCCTCATGCTCAGGTTTCTGTAATGGCCACTAGATGCTGGCGTCATGAAACTCAAACCGACCCTGTAATGTCTCTCTAAAGTCAATAATATAAACAGGGACGTGTATGGAAGCTTGTTTGCGTGATTGACAGGAGCCTCAGCCTATCACACTCTGCTTGTCCGTCTTGAAGCTCCACTGAGAGCTTTCTGGCTACAATAACTGGCAAAGATGCTGGTAAGATGGCAAGAAGTGAGTCAAAAATCTGAGTCACATCCCAGACACAGAGTCCATCATTTTGTACAGTTAATGTTTTAAGAAGGAAGGAAATTAGTCACTGTGTCTTGAATGTTGGATCGGTGTGAATACTCCATACAGTGCTCCCTATTTTTAAAATCTGACAGTGTCATCTTTTATGAGCTCATTGCATGTTTTTTGGCTGGAGAAAAAAAAATGGGAAACCAAAACTAGACACAGATCTGAGAGGGATGTGAGAGAGGAGTCTTAATAAATACTAAATACTCTACTGTCCTCTTTGCATCTACTGATTTACACACAGAAAAGAGAGATGGAAATAACACATTGCTTAAAAGGTTTATAAGGTAGAGTGATGGAGAAAGAGAGACAAAAAACTGAGTACAGGTGAATAAAGAGAGAGGAAGAAAATGAGAGGAAGACATATGCAGAAGGTTAACAGGAAAGACGATGAAATAAAAAACAAAATGTCAAGTACATAGTACATGTTGTAATTAAAGATTTAATTCACATTCTAATAACTGAAAGCTTAGATTCTTCTCTTTCTTATCATTTCCTGTTAAAAAAAATGAATCTGTGCATCAATATCAACCTTAAAACAAGGCTTAGCTCCTCAAAACGTTGATATTTTGGAGATTAAAAGGTTCTCACCCAACAGCAACTACATGCATACAGAAAAAGAGACTGAAACAGAGAGCTAGAGAGCAAATGGAAGACAGGGAGTCGAATGATTTCTGTTGCTGTTTCTAACAACTTTACCTGAGTAAGCACTGATGCACGGCCAAGCTGTGTGTTCTGGAGAGGCTGGAGACTCCATAGTTTTAATAAAAGTGATCCCTACGGTGCTGCAGATGTGTTCCTCATTAGTCTCTGCTCCACTATAGAAAGCCTAAATTGATTATCACAGCAACACCTCCTAAACTCTGAGGTTTGTGTTTTTACTGCAGTACAAAAAAAAATGTCAAGCTGAAACAGGAGGCTGAGAATCGATTTTCGCTTTGAGGAGCTTGTGTTCGTGGAATCGTTCCCCTCCTCGAGCCAAAAGTCAATCCTCGAGGATCTGAAGATTGAAGACTTCAGGGTTCGTTCGAAGGTTCTTTACCGAGCCCGGAGGTTCATGGAAGAGATGAAGGAGTTCCCCAAGGAACCATCTTGGGATCCCCAACAAGTTCTGAAGGTTCTTTGAAGAACAGCTTTCGCTTTTGAGATAAAGTTCAAACCCTGATAGGGAAAATTAATGCTGTTTTACCTGCTTATAAATATGTATTCACTTTATTTGTACATTCCACTGTTAATGCTTAGCTAAAGCAGAATTTATGTGTCAAAAGACATAAATGATACAATGATGTTATGTTGGTAATGGGCTGTTATATACAAACAAATGATGGACCAGATTATCAATAAGAAGGAAATTCAGTAATTGTCCTCATCTGATTGACAAATGAGCTTTCGCCTTCATAAAATCTTTCCACTTCTCCTAAATATTCAACATTTGTGCCACCTTCGATTTCTTTGAATGTCAACTCATTTCTATGGGCTTTGCCTCTGTTTGCTATAATGACAACTCTAGCCTTACTATAAATTTTTAAAAAAGTGATAAAAGTTGAAAAAAGTTCCATTCGTCGACACTTTGACACCAAATGACACTTTTTTAATTCAAGCAAGCCTTTAAATGAGCCTTTCACATCAGAGTCGAGTTTTCAAAGTTATTAAGTATCAAACTGTTAAAGAGTGAGTGTTAAAAAGCGATTTCTTTTGTTATTTGGGTGAAGTGATCGTTTAAAAACATGCATAACGAACTTAACTAAAACAAAAGCGCCTAATCTTATTAATAAATGTCTAAACTGGAAAATATTTTAAGTTATAGATTCTATATTTGAAGTTTGTCACTTCCATTTTCAGTGTAACCCAGTTGAATTAAAACAGAAAAATAGATTTATTGCATTCCGCTGTGAGAATACAGTAACATTCAACAGACAGCTGGGATTACCATCGCCAGAGACAGCAAAGACAAAAGTGGCTGTTTCAGTGTGTGTGTGTGTGCCAGTGCTTGCTGAATATGTTGTTGAGCACACATACACACCTGTCAGTGCTTCACCTGATCTCGCAGCAAGAACAGCATCTCGAGGGAGCAGCAGCCGTATCCTGAACGCCAGCAGCTATATATAAAACACATCATTTGCATCAGACTACAAGTGTACAACTTCATTTGGGTTGTTTCCGTGCCAACAACAACATCTAGGAATGTGCTCTCAATAATACCCCCCACCCGCCCACTTATTTTCACCTATTTCATCACGCCGCTGTCCTTGAGGCGTTCTTACTTCCCTTTACATCACGTTTCATCAAGCGGACATGCTGCTCCGTCACATGCACCATCGCGCTTCACAAACCTGAAAATAACAAGATTTTTTTTTTTTTAAAAAGCAGCTCCCTTTAAATCCTTCTGCTTTTTTGCCAGCGCCATCCGTAACAAGCATTTCATTCAAACCTGACACCCCTGAGGTCTGCGCCCCCCTCGGTTTGCTCGGCGGGGGTCCCTGACACCTCGGCGAGTGATTGCCGGTGGTCTGTAGTCAGCCGAGGGAGGGTGTCTTATTTCAAAAGCAGAGAGGAGAAAGATTTGTGGAAGCCTTAAAGCCCTAAAGGCAGGCTGGCGCCTCTTATCCTCTATCCCAGTCAGAGGAAGCAAAAGCCTCCTGCCGAACCACCCTGTGCAGCAATTACTGCGGAGAAGCAGCCGAGGGTGGATGGATGGATGGATGAGAGTATGTCTGCTGGTTCTGTCTGCGCGTCATCTCTGCAAGTGAAATTAAGCCAGCACTGCAAACAATCTACAGTTTACACAGGCAAGTAAATAACAAGGCAGCAAAACATACATGTGAATGACAATATCTGTGAGCAGGGTCAGGGTCTGGGAAGGTGCAGGAATATGCAAGAGGCAGGTTGTGAGGCTGAATGGGAAGAAAGGTCGACAGGGCAAGTCCATAATGTTGTCAGACTCTTTTAGTGACTACATGAGCCTGTCAGTGGCAAAAAACAAGCACTTTTAGTGGATGTACTTCTCATGGGCGCAATTGCCCGCAAGGATTACCTTGCAGCCATTGCAGCCCGTTCACAGATGCCGGCGGAGGCAATCTACTGGACCAATTCCAAAGCTTTTGGTAATTATTAGTCATTTAGACCCCCAAATTCGTAAAAATAGGGCTCAGGTTTAAAAATAAGAGTTTCCCTTTAAATAAAAGTAAAATTGATAAGTTCATTATATGACTCTTTCTCACAGCACAGTATTATAATTTACCTTCCAGCACCACCACTCTCTCTCTCTCTCTCTCTCTTCATCACTTTATAGCTAGTAGCCACAATGTTTTTTTAATTAATACATCATCTCGTTGTTGGAGTATTATAAAACACAAAAACTGTCACATTAACTGTGGTTGGAAGCGCTGTAGAGAAATGTTGATCAGCATGTGTGCTGGCACCTGTCCTGGTAAAATGTGCACAGAGCAGAGCCAGCTCACTGCTTTGTACTTTCATGCTCCGAAATCAGCGGCATGAGCTCTGCAGCATCACACGTCAGGTTTTACTGATTCAAACAAACAGCAGGCCTTTCTCAAATGTCATTCCTGTTCCACGTTAGTGCTGGAAAGGGCGTACAGAAAGTTACAGATTTCAGCTTTAACTGTAGGCAGAGTAAAGTAGTTCTAATTAGCAGAAATGTGTTCGTACCACCAAGGAAGTTTTGAATTACACAAGCTGAAATCTTTGGCAGTCTCTGCTTCACGAGAGAGTCACACATTCTGGGCTCGCTGTGAGCTAAAAGAGACGTTCAGAAGTTGATTATTGGGTGATCATTTCTCTGATTATATAATCTGTAAATAGTTGAAGGCAGAATTTGTGGAATTTTCTAGATCTGTTTTCTCAGAGTTTTTTTTAAATCGGGTTTTACACCCATAAATCAACTCTACAGCACCTTCTAGAGTCTGGGGGGCAACTGTGGGAGGAGAAACTACACAAGAAGTTGCCCAAACACACACACACACGCTTTTAGTCCCCAACAAATGTACCATTTCCTCATATTTGAGTAACATTTTTTAAAAAGCCCCTTTCACAGTCTGTTAGAAGTGGTTAATAAAAAATAAAATAAAAGGTAAACCCAGGTCTGCATATTGAGGAAAGACAAAATGGAAATAGAAGAAATTATAGATGGAACAACACCAGGAAGCTAAAAAAAAAAACTAGTAAATAGGATTGCAGGAGAGGAAAATAAGCATTGTATTGTATTTAAAGAGAAAGAGTGATGAGAGAGAGAAGTGCGCATCCATGAAGACAGGGAGAAAATGAGCCTGAAAGAGGGAAAAATGAGACAAGTTTGCACAGGAAAAAGAAATGACATGGAAGCCTGCATCCATCAACAAAGGAGAAAAAATGAGCTCAACAAAAGCGGTGGAGACGCGCAAGAGAGCCACATCCATGAAGCAAGAGCAGTAATTAACTGGAAAGAAGAAGAGAAGAAGAAAAGGGCAGAAAGGTCTGCATTTCTAAAAAAAAAAAAAAGAAAAAAGGGAAATGAAATTGAAAGAGCAAAGAGAAAGAGAGAAAGAGAGGTCTGCATTTATAAATTATTCACGACGATGGATATGTGCGGCTGATAGATGTCTTTAAGACACAGGTAAATACTTAAAGAGGGGAAAAAGGAGAAGTTTGCGTCCAAAGAAAATGAAAATGGAAGAGAGAAAAATGGATTGAAAAGGGGGCTGATGGAGGCACAAACCACTCTGTATGGGAAAAAAAGAAAAAAGATAAATGAGGTTGGAGGAGAGAAAAAGAGACGTCTGCATGCAGAATACAGACACTAATAGATTGGTTGTTTCCAGAAGAAAAGAAAAAAAAGAAGAAGACGTCAGCATACAGCATGAGAAGGACAGAAAAGCGAGATTTCTGTTCATCCAAGGGCTCGCTGGGTTGTTCAGTGCAAAGCCCTGTTTGCGTGGGGCCAGTATTATGTTGGGATTTCACATAAGTAATGATTTATCCGCTAATCTCAGTGGAAGGTCAGGACTTTACTCCTATGAATCATCTTGATGAAAAGGTCTTAAAACGTTGATGGTAAATGTCAGATTTGGTCCGCCAGAACCAAAGAGCAAAGCTGTCTTTTTCTTTATAAATCACAATATACAAATGGAAATTAAAGAGCCAAATAAAAAAACATATCACAAGCTCTGGAGAAACATATGTGATGATGGGATTTAAAAATGTTTGGAAGTTGACAGGAGAGTGGTGCTGGGAAGAGTGTTGGGAAAACAAGCGCTTCAGAATATCTTTCTAAATGCCAAATGTGGTTCAAAAGCGTCGCATTTCTCTCAGATGTCACAGGAAAATGATCTACTGTGAGAAGTGTTGACTTCAAGGACCTGACTTTTCCCTGAAGAAATCAAAGTCACATTCTGTCTGAGTGTTTTTAATGACTGGCGCTGTGATTACTCTTTTGTTGCAGACTGGATATGTGCAGCTCAACCTCAAATTCACTTCTTTTTGGTCTGATATCGTGCGCTCTTGTTGTAAAGTACGTGCACTCTGTGTAGTTGATTAGGAGAAAATAGAGAAAAACAGAAGAATCAGACTTCGCCCAGAGACTGAAAGACTGAAAGAAGTTCATCAGTTTCTCCAAGCTGAAAATGAACACTCTTTTCAAACTAAAAACAGGACCGACTGAGCCACCGCTTCAAGCTGCTCAGCTCTGTTCGCTCCAGCCATCTGCCTTTTGGAAGAATTTAACAGTGACAAAGACATTTTTAACAGGAGAATGCAATGATAAACGCTCTTTGTGGTCTGTAGCAAGCACAAAACATTTTTTTATTTTTTTGAAATTATGTTAAAAATCATTCAAACTGGGGGCCATAACATAACCCTGAGAGAGAGAGAGAGAGAGAGAGAGAGAGAGAGAGAGAGAGAGAGAGAGAGAGAGAGAGAGGCCTGTGTTTCTGTTTTGGGATTCAGAGAGGGGAAAAATAATGGGTTTATGGGTCTCTTCATGATTTGCTTTCACATTGTGCAGCCTTTTCTGTGTTGTGTTTCACTTACTCTTGCTCAACCCATAGACCTAACATTGGGATGACGTCACACATCTGTCTTTGGAGCACACCCCATTCATTTTTTTCATTGATTGTTGTTGACAGCACTTAGGTCTCGGAAACCTCGAAGCTGGGTGCATCATTTTGGGCGCCTGCAAATTTCTTCTTCCTTTTCTGTCATGTTGTTGTACTTTGGAGCAAGAGTGTAAATGGAGACTGGCCTAACCTTAAAGACTATACCCAGTACATCCCTACACTGTAACATACTGTATCTTTATGAAACTGGGCCCTAAATGCAACGCTCCATTAGCACTGACAGGTACGTCTAGCATTACAAGCACAGTGAATATCTCAATGTTTTGTCTTTTCAGTGTTCAGATGACTTAATGCAAGACAAAGATTTACGAATGATTGACTGGTTTCCGTGCCGCTCCTGGCTGCCTGTTTTGGTCCTGACCGGCTGGGGAGGACAGAGAGTCCAGGGCAGAGCCAGGACCTGCTTGAAGGGATTACAACTCCCAGCTGGCCTGGGAGCGACCGGTTATCCCCAAGCAGGAGGTGGAAGGAGGAAGTTGTTGGGGTGGAGAAGGACATTTGGGCAGGAAAACGCACTGATGGCAGGATATGGATAGTTTAAACAGGTTCTTAGTCTTAGTAAAGGTTTGCTGTAAGGCATTCTGGGAAATATAGAAAATCACTAACTGAATTAAACGTTTAGGGAAAGTGAACAAAATAAATTACACTTGTACATCACACACTGATGATATATAACAAAGGAGATTGTTCTTGAAGTTTGTGTTAAATGTGCTTCAAAACCATATTCTAAAGCTTTTTATGTTGCCTTCATTTTTCAAAGCAGGATGACAGAAATCAAACATTTGGAAGAAGAAGAAGAAGAATGAAAGCAAATGACTTATTACGCTGCTGACAGGTGGATTTTCAGGATTATCAGCAGACACTTTTCCACACCAAAACACAAAGCTGTTACTTAACAAATGAAAGAAATACACCTACAACAGTCCCCGCAATTAACACAAAGCCTTGGATATTACTAAATAGGACTGAAGGAGAAATTGATAAAGCAACGTGAAAGCGGTCTTACGACGAAAATGAGCCGCATCGAGAAAAAGAGAAAGAAAAGCAACTGAAGTACATTATGTAATCACCACATATGATTCATGTAGCATTTCTGTCAAAGAACGTGATGCATCCATCTCGTTTTTCAATCCTCAACCTTGAAGGAGGAGAGGATGGATGCCGAGGCCTTCCACTAGCTGCATGGAAAACTGAACAGCAAATAAATATAAATGCATTTATTTAGATTTTAAAAAACATGTATCGTCTATCCTGGCTTTGCAACATATGCATCATACGCATCATTTTTATTATGCACACTATCATCATTAAAACCTGCATTTGTCAGCAGGTGACAGGTGAATATTGACAGTTTAAAAGCTATTCCTAACATTCCTGCCAGAGGAATAAAACCCATCAAAGTCATCATTTCCTGGAAATTAATGGCAAATGTTATTGATGTTATTGCGCCATTACCTGCAAATATCTATTATGTTAATGGTACTTTGTTTTTTAGTGTCCTGTCTTTAGTGTTTTATTGATTGCGTGAGTCGTCTGCTTTTAGAGGGTTGTCGTGCCACTTGCATGACAGTGAGCTACCACTATTTTACATTTGCAACAAGATTGAAAAACCGAAGAATAAGAAGTCATTTTAAATTAAAAAAAGTTGTTAAAAAATGGATCTCAGGGGATGGCAACTCTTCGGGGAACAATAGCACACATGGTAAAGACGCTTACACGTGCAAACACACTACTATCGCAAATTTTTTCAGGGGTATCATGTCCCAGAGCTCTCACACCTCCACACAAGATGGCCAGCCTCGCAGGGAGGACGAGGAGGAGGAAGAGGAAGCTGCACTCTTCCTCCTTTCGATAGCGCCGAGGCGAGGAGCAGATGGTGCGAGAGATTGGAAACATCGTCTGGAGTCGGACAACCCTGGGCTAATGGCAAGCTGTGCTGGCAGCGCTGTGTGAGTGTGTGAGGGGTTGGAATTGTCTTACTGTGCATAGCTGGCATGCTAAAGTTCATTACTCTATTTGTGTGTGTGCACATGTGTGAAGATCAGAGTGTTGTGCGTGTGTGTGGCTCAAATTTCCCAATGCATTCATGTGCGTATAGCTCTCAAAAGTTTGTCTTTGATTGTGCGAGTGACACTAATGAAGAGATAAACCGGGACAGGAGGCAGAGAGTTTAAGTGTCATTATTTCTGCCAGCCCGTTCAAAAAAATCATCCTTAAACTGCATTAAAGCGCCGAAAGCTTAAACGCTGCATTAATCCTAATTTGACTGATTCAAAATAGGCATTTAAAGTGTCAGCGTGTGCGACGGTAAACAAGCCAAAGCAAGTAAACAAGAGTAAACGAGAGACAAACAGAGGTAGTTTATGTGTCACTATCAAATTCTCCTCCTGTGATGTATCCTCGCAAGTTCTCTAAACGAAGCAAGTAACTTCAATCGAGCCCGTCTGTCGCACACATTCATTTCTGAGGGGATGTGGATCCCACCGCTGCACTCTAAAACACACAAGCTCAGCTGGGGTTAAAGCCCCCCTGCACTCAAAAATATGTTTTTCCTCTTGTACCTACAGTTGAATGTTTGAGCCCCACTGTACAGAATGATGTGTGTGCAGAGGCCCACGCCAGAAGGGTGTTTCCACATTCATCTGCTGGAAGTGGAATGTTTCTATGTTTCTATGTTTCAACTTGCAAATGTATGATGTGGAAACTTTAAGCCTCCAGTGCACACCTGTTGTCCAGCAGTTCAACTTCTATTTAGAGATTCTGGATTTTGAATGAAGGGGGAGGAGTAGATGTCATTTCAAAAGGTTTAAACAACATAATTGCATTGCACGATATTAGCTTGATAATGGCTCAGTGCAACAAATGAAATGATGAAATAAGTTGTTTGTCCCCTCTACAACAACATATGGAAGCGTTTTCTGATCTGGCGCCGCCATCAGCATGACGATATAATTTCTCTGTTACAAATCTCTGATTGCAGTGATACTGTGTGGTTGAGAAATCACAAATAAGCTAGTAAGTGGACCGTGAGTTTCGATTGCTTTGTCAAACTAGTTTGATAACATCTACAGTTGTTGACATTCCTGATCCCGTAAGTCACTATTTGGCCACTATTTCCCGATCACCGTTGCACATTAAGCAAGTTGTGAAAGACCCGCATAAGCAAGCTGTGATTGGCCGGGGTTAAACTTTTCTGGCATGTCAGGAATTTAGAGACTGTCCTCCCAAGAAAAAGGACAGCATCAGTTGTTTTAGAAAGTGCCCCAAAACGTGAGTTTACGTTCAAGTGTCAGCGCCCTCTAGTGGCCGCAGTAAATATGACAGGAGCAAAGGAGGAAGTCAGGTGACGTTATTATAGAGCGACAAAGTTCACGTGTGGAAGAGGTCAAGGTGGATGGATGGGTCAACAAAACATCAGACTTTAACTGTTCTTTTCCCGTTTCCAACCGACATTGTTCCATAACCTTAACCAAGTGTTTATTATTGTATCCATGACGATGAAGGTCCCCTAACCCAAACCATGATGTCTCCCTAAACCTAACCACATGATTTTTGTATCTAAACCTAACCAAACCTTTACCGTAGTGTTATCATGTCACAAAACAGATTTATTTTTCAAATGATATCTTCCTGCTGGTGGGGAGTCAGATCAGAAAACACTTCTATATGGTGCTTATAGAGGGCATGTACAGATGACGTATTTTGTCGTTTAATTTGGAGGACTTGGAGGAATTTAAGGCTCTGTGATCACCTAACTAATCTCTGATAGTGAATATCTCTGAAAATATACATTTCATGTAGCCTGATCCAAGCATTAAGGAGGCCGTTGTTGTTTTAATGGAAGCATTTCCTTTCATGACGCCTTTCAAATGACTTAAACGACCTATAATTACATTTTTTATGATTAATGCCCTGTTGCGGTTGTGTGAATAATGACTGTCCTAAATAGCAAATGCAGTGTGACATTATACAGCTGACAAACATCTTGGAGAAGATGTCGGATGGGTGTTTGTGCTTACAATAAAATGTATTTTAACAATTAAGGTCATTTCCATCATGATCTTTAACAGCTTAAACATAGACGGCACAGGTGAGAAATTTCACATAGAAATCATTATTGGAACGCATCATAAAACACATGATAAATACTTACTTTGAGTTATGAGGACATGTTCCTTTTAAGCCCTATGAGGCTGCAGTGTGTTGAGCAGCAACTGTTCTGCTAATGCCAACACAAAGTGAAGTAAGTGAATTGTCAAGAGCTGCAAACTTAACACATCATTCCTTTTGAAAGCATTCACGTAGACGTGCAATCTGAACATGAAGATGCATTTTAGAGAGAAACAGAAGTGACACAAAGATAATCAGTCTATGAGACTATAGGAGACATTAGTGAAGTAAGGTTCCCTGTGTGAAACTGAAACAGAGGTGAGATTTCAGTTGTTAGAGGACATATATATATATACTGCATTGTACTGTTTTAACTTCACTTGAGGGACTTGATTTTCCTGTGTCTATGACCCTCTGGTTTTTCAAACCTGGAAAACTGGCTAAACATAAAACTACACAACAAATAAAAAACAGTAGGTGTGTGAGATAACATGTTTCCACCCAACCAAAACAACATGCACCAGTGGAAATGTGGGAATAAATGAATTAGTGCAGGCAACCACACTCTGAAAACTATGGATCTATTGGCATCCAAAACAAAGTAATATACACAGCTGAAGGTTCCTTGCTAAAAACAGAAGAAACATTCCTGCACATAATACTGGCATGCAGGATCATCGTTATCATATTTTTTATTTCTTGGGACCCAGAACCAAGTTGTGTAAGAAAGGACCAAAATGGTGCATGAACTTTTCGCGGCTGCTCCATGTTTTCACTGTGAAAAATCTCCTCAAAGGTTCGGTGAATCTTTTTAGCTTGACAGTGTGTGGCCCGTATCAGGAAATGCCAGGGCAGCTGGGAGATCCTGCGGAGATAAGTGGCGCCAAAGGCACCGCTGATGTCACTGTCTCTGGACCGAGAACCCTCCCTCTCTCCCTTCACCTCCTGCACTCTGACAGAAAAGTGCCAAGCGAGGAGTTTGGTTCCAAAACAAAGCTGCTCCTTCCAGCACAACAAAATCCTCAAGGAAGTGCAGTCAAGTGAGAAGCTGCAGACTTTCACTCACAGGGTACAGTAGCACTTTACTTTTCACACTTGAAATGTTGCTCATTGAGGATTTGAATGCCTCGTGAGACACAGAAAAGTGACTGATCAGCCCAAATTCTCTAGAAACTACAGCTGCACCTAATGATCATTTTCATAGTTGATTAATCCCATGAAGTTTTTCAGACGAATCAATGAATCCTTTGGTCTGTAATTCATAAAAAAATTGTGATAAATGCACGACATAACTTAGGAGAACATAAGGTGATGTATTCAAGTCTCTTTTTTAGTCTGACCAACAGTCCAAAAACCCAAAGATACTCAATTTCCAATAATAAAGAAGCAATTTCTTATATTTAAAAAGCTGAATCCAGAGAATATATGGCATTGTTTGCTTGATAAACAACTTAAGCGGTCAATCCAAAGGGTCAAAAGAAAAATCTCAGGGGCCACAAGATGATTAACTGGATAGAAAAGCAAAAAATATATATTTCTGCAACACAAAATGATGTGTTTTTTTTCCTTTTTTCTGAAGAATTACTGGATACTTCACCTCCTAACAAGAGAAACAGAGAACAGAGTTGTTAATAACATTCTTAGCGTGGAAACATCTATTTTTGGAAGTTGTTGAAAGAAAGTGCTGAACTTTCCTCCAAAACAAATGTAGTTCAGTGGGGAGTCCATGATTTTGTACAATGATTAAAAAGCTACCACACCAAGGACGGATATGCAAATATTTCTGTATATAGTAGTAGAGGTGAGGCGCATGTGTATGTTATTGCCTGTGTTTAACTCCCACATGAGGCCCCGATGCATTGTGGGAGTGGGGGTGGCAGAGCACAGCCATCTGCTGCAGGATGACGACAATGTTTTATCAAGGGAGAGAAAGAGTGAGGAAGAGGAAGACAGAAAAGGACAAAGTGAGCCAAAAAAGTGAAAGGGAGAAACAAAGAAAGATTAAATGAAATTACATTAAATCAGTCAGGAAAGAAAAAAAAATAGAGTGCAGACTTCATTTGGCATTTGGAGTTTTTGTTGATAAGAAAGTTATGCAATAACTAGAATGGCAAGTGCAACTTTTAAACAAATATTGAAATTTCAGGCACAATGTGAGCAAGCAGACAAATAATTCATTTCATCATCGTCGGTGTTGAAAAACAGCTGACAGCCTTTCCTGTAAGGCTACGTTCAGACTGACATCAGCACTGTCTGTGTGAAAAACTGCAACCCCCTCATTCATTTGTATAATGAGGAATACTGTATCTACCACTGTTCAATCTGCATGTCGGTCTATAATGTACCAGAGGCACGGCAGCGGCAGAAATTAGTTATATTAAGTTTTAGCGTTATTATCCTGTGTGATACTTTACTGTCATGCATAACACTTTGTTTGCATTGTATGCTATTTATAGTTTGCTTTATTTAATTTTTGTGTCTGAATGTCCACAAGTTGGATTCAATTTGTCTTTAGATGTGGTTTTCTTCTTCTTCTTCTTCTTCTTCTTCTTCTTCTTCTTCTTCTTCTTCTTCTTCTTCTTACAGGGTCGTCCGGAAACAAAGCTTGCCACAATACAAGGTGACATCATCATCAGTCTTATAAAATCTTATCTGGACCTCCTGGGTTGTGTTTCAGTGTTTCACCCTTACCTGGCCGCAGAAACGCAGTGCCATCTTCAGTTTGAACATCTTGTAACACGTCTCGGCTTTGGGCTCGGGTCGGTTACAGTTATTTTCGAGGTTTCATTAGTAAAGAAATGTTATCTCTTTCTCTCCCTGACTGGGCCAGTTGTCTTTGTCCATGTGTGTTATTGGCTTCATGTAAATACACGATGCTCAGTGGAAAGACCAAAAGAGACAGAGTGAAGCCAATTCCTGGCAAACTAACGATCAGTAATGAATGAAATGAAGGTTTTGGTCTCAGATTTGGCAGAACCATTCAAGTTCAGACGGGTTTTTGACTTCGGGAAAAAGCACATAAATTGTGGCCAACATTTGCATTATCCAACAGAATTTTGGAAAGATTTTTTGCAGTTTTCTTGTGAACTTGTTTCACTTTTTAATGAGCTTGTACTTGTATTGGATGGAACACAGAGAGGGACAGACAGACAGAAAAAGAGTGAGAGAGAGAGAGAGAGAGGAGGTCCTTGGCAGAGCCTTGTACAGCTGTTCGGTGCTGTCACACTGTTCAGAAAGGCCAGAACTATTATCTATGACTGTACACACACACGCACTCTGCAGGGATTAAGCCAGCGACGACACTTTGAATAGTCCTCCGTACCGTCTGATTGGAGACAAACAGGAGGCAGTAATTCATCCCCTTTTAGTCGTGTAAACATGTGTTCACTGAGTTTCTCATGACAAGTGGGTGTGAAGTGCAGGCTGATGACCATCTCCCTGCAGCACAGCAACTGCACACACAAGTTTTCACACACACATATACACCACATGGCCAAAAGTATGTGGACAGTCTTACATTACTCCCATATGTGATTGATGAACACGTCATTGAAAAACCATGGGCATTAATCTGCTTTCCACCAGATGTTGGAACCCGGCTGCAGAGATTTGTTCCCATTAATCTGCGAGAGCATCAGTGAGGCCCAACACTGATGTCGGGTGAACAAAATGTCCACTTCCCAGCTTCTGGAGCTTAAAACTGCATCTTACGGTTTTCATTCAGCTAATAGAGCTAGCTAAGGTGTCGTATATAGGGGCGATTGTAAACTCTGTCTCGGCTCAAGTCTTTGGCTTTGGATGTGGGACCTTTGTCTGCCCATCCACTGACTCCTTCCCAGAGACATGTGTCTTTGATATGTTTCAGTCATAAATCCATGATTGTTTGAGTTCATACCGTCATTAAAAATGGATTAATGTAATATAAATAAGATGTTAAAAGGGCAACATTGACAGAAAATGTGTCTAAAATATACCACCTTATGTAAGGTTGTGTTTTGATGTAGAGTGTAACGGGTCACATAACCAAAGTTTATTTAAGAGCATAACCGTGGCATTATGGGTAAGAAACAACACGGATGGCTGTGCACCAAATTGCCTCTCAGGGATAATAAAGATTACCTTTGACCTTTGACCTTTGAGGAAAGACATACAGCCCCAAAATAACCCTATTCTGCACGTGGTCCAAGAGGTGCACACGGTAATTGTGTTTCATTTGGTTTACATTTGTGAATAATGTTTGTTTGATATCCCTTTACATGGTGCTTCTGACCCTACATCCAATCCAGCTCGCTCTCTCTCCTTACAGTAACTAATAGCTCACTAATAACTATTTTAATGCACTTTTCAATGATCCTTCCCTGCGGTATGTCTCACTTCTACATCCTTACAACAGGAAAAACTTCACATTAAGGAAGCATGATGCTGTTTAATGCTGATGCTCTAAACGTGGCAGCGTCACGTCACATCATCCGGTTTTAGAAAACACTGCTGTGGCAGAGAACAAAAATAAGCAAAGAAGAGTTTGAGTCGGGCTAGACGGGTCGCTTATCCTCATAATGACTTCATACATGTTTCCAGTCTGACCTTGTGTGATCCTGTGAACAAGCACAACATTAGGTAATAGCTAATTGGCACCCTCCTCAAATTCTGTGCCCTGTCACAGAAGACATTACATCCACAGGGGAGGAATCAGAACTAAATCAAACCCCACACAGCAGGCAAGCCAGCTAGAACTTTTTCAAGGTTCAAGGTACGTTTATTGTCATTCTACAACACAAGGCTGCACAGTGAAATTAAAGTTGTAGCCCCTTCATGCTACACACACAGAACATATGTACAAATATCTAAATTTCATTTAGTTTTGACTCATATTGAAATATTACTACTACAATACTACAAGGAGCATCAGTTCATCTGGGATTTGCCATCTTCATTGCTGGCTTTAATTTACATCCAAACAAGACTAGAGTCTGCAAAGCAATGGTTTGAGCTAAATGCTAACATCAGCATGCTAACATGCTCACAATTACAATGCTAACATGTGGACGTTAAGCAGGTATGATGTTTGCTAATTAGCGGTAAACACAAAGTACAGCCGAGGCTGATGGGAATGTCATTAGTTTTGCAGGTATTTGGTCATAAATCAAATTAATAGTTTGACCTGATGGTGGCGATACAATCAAAGATCAAAGATCAAATCAAAGTTATCACAATTCATCCTGAGGGGAACATGAACGTCTGTTCCAAATTTGGTGGCGAACTGTCCAATAGTTGGTGCCTCATTTTGCTAAAAACAACAATGTGAACCTCAAGTCATTGGGCTTCATCCTGTGGAAAACATGAATGTCTGCAAAAATTCATGACAATCCATGCAATAGTCTGGACCAAAGTGGTGGACCAACTGATGGACCGACATTGCCATCCTTAGTGCCAAGCCGCTAGCGTGGCTATAAAGGAAATCCCTCTGAGTAAATGGCTTTGTTAAACGGTCAAAAACCAACACAGCAGAAGAGTCTTTTCTGTGTAAAAACATATGTGAAAAGAAACAGTTCACGTTATTAATAATTAACTTGTTACTTTCTTTATTGTAATTGAGCCAAATACAAGTCAATTTAACACTTAACTTCATTAAGCATCATAAACGTATTACAGGAAGCAGGGATAACTTTTACTTTTACAATTTAATCATCAGACAAATATTAGCTTTAATAATTATCCTGTTGCCTCTTGGAAAAGTCTGAAACCTATTACATTTTTATATGTCAAATTATATCCAGACTATAACCTGTATTTGATGATAGTCTGGATATAATTTAAATGAAATATTTCAAATACTGATTCAGTGTCTGGAAGACATTTTCCTTTTTTTTAGGTGGATTCCATTAACTTCCACTTTAATCCTGACATCTGCTTAAAATTGTGATTTCACCCTCAAAGAACCTTGGAGCTCTCTTGTTTTGGAAATGGCCCTTTATGCATACGTGTTGCCTGCACAGTTGCCTTCCTGAACGTTGGCAACAGCTTGTCTATAAAGGTTTTGGGGGTATTGAGTTACATTCCCCAAATATCGCGCTCTCATTGTGCGATTGCATAAGAGTCACGTCATGCTCGGAGCATGGGCCGCCTCAGCTTTAACGTGGTGTTATTTTCAAACTAGCCTGGTCATGCCGACACGTATTTTTGGGCCACCGCGTATTAACTTTAGAGCTGTCAGCGCCGCGTCACCCCCGGACTCGAAATAAAGAGGAGAACAAGACGTATTTCAGGAGAGGTGCTTCAGTTCAACAGCGTTCGAATGCTTGGTGACTGATCCTAAACTCAACCTCAAATCTTCAAACTCCATTTTCTGAACGGCTGATCAGGGCTCAGAGGATACACCGCTGCTGCTTGCTGACTTGAAATACTACACAGGAACATAATCCAGCAGGAGATTCTGCAAATCTGACTGCAAACAACTGTTTAACGGATAAGAATAGGAGGAAAAACAAGGAGATGTACAGTATTCATCTAACAGCTTGGCAAAGGTCAAGATTTGCATATAAATGCTGCGGTGGCAGGCCTTGATATTGAGTGCATACGGCATTGAGCTCTGAACAGAATTAATGAAATGAAAATTTGATGCCAGAGCTTTACGTCTCACAATAAGTTTGTCCTTCATTGAGTTTATACCATACATTGTGCATCTCTGCAGCATGCGTCATCATCTGGTCTGGTTCAATATAGAAATATTCACTCCAGTACAGGAAACATTGTTTATTTGACCTTTATTAAAGAAGAGAAGGTTGCATGCTCATTTTTCGACGCCCACATGGCTCACATACAGTTACATACTAGTATTCAACCAGTAAAATCGCCTTCCTCTACCTCCGCTGTGCAGTGATTTCCTGCTTTGAGACTGAACCCATCAACCTTTCAGGAACAAGCAGCTCATTCCCCCCCCCCCATTCGGCCTTTACGGGCTGATGTTTCGAGGCTCTGCCGCTGACAGCTCTTGCATGTCTCGGTGTAAAAACAGTAGCTGTTGCAGATCATGGCAGGCACGCTGGGGGATTAAGAAGACAGTGATACCTGCCTCCATGACATAAGCGTGAACTGCCGTCAGCGATTGACGATGTAACTGTAGATTTAGCGTGTTCTTTCCTTCTTCCTGACCTTGAAACCTTTAAAACCCTTTCCTCTCTGCTTCCTCTGTGTTGCTCTGGAGATACGTGGTTTTCACCTGTCAGCCACAGCGACGAAGGCTCATTTTTAACTCGCTAATACCTCCTCCTCTGTGGTTTGCTGTATGGGTTCGTATGAGGACAAGGAAGGCAGCTGGGTGCCAGATGAGAACGGTAATTAGGCCGGTATCCACCGGGCTTTGGTTACAGGTGCAGGGATCTGCATCTGCCTGCAGGGATGAACAAAGCTGTCAATGGAAAAGATCATTCATGCTGAAACAACAGAAAGGAGGGAGGGAGAGGTTGGCTGGCTCCTGCTACAGAGAGCCAGAAAAGAAGAAAAGATAAATCGCTCTGAGTGGCATCGCGACAAGCCGAAAGCAGGCGTATAAATCATTTTCCTGGGCGCTTTAAGAGCAAAAGGAGAGGCTTTGATTTTAGCTGGAGAGCCTGTGTATAGCTAGAGCCGACACCTGCCATGCTGCCCGGCCCCTGTACTACCTGCTCATAGTATTGTTTTTAATCACATGTGTTAAATTAGACAAGAGGGGCTTTTCATGTGATGCTCGCTCTTAGCTTGAGCACAATGCAGAAGTGATGCAGAATTGCTCCCTTGCTGAGTTTTAAAGTGACATTGAAGAATCTCAAAAAAGGATTTAAACCGTTTTGGCCCACAAAGAGGCTGCTGGTTCCATATTGGACCGCTGCCTGGTTGAGTGCACACTGTGGCAAATGTTACTTCACCGTCTCTTTAATGGGACTTTGATTCTATTTTTGCTCATGTGCATATTTTCTCTGCAGCACTTCTTAATCTTAGTGGTTAAGTCCATTTAGTATCCCAACAAAGACTGAAGGAATGTCCATAAAGTTTAGTGCAACATTTCAGGTTAAGATAGTAGGAAGTAGAGGATATTTATACACTGTATGGCAAAGTCCACATATTTTTCCTGGTTTGTTCCAGTGAAGGTAAATCTCTGTAGACAACAATATGCTTCTAACTTTGTGTTTGAACAATTTGGAAAAGGCCTATTTCTGTTTCAACACGTCTGTGCCCCCGTGCACAAAGCCAGCTCCATAAAGAAATAGTTTTCCCAGTTTGGTGTGGAAGGACTTGACTGGCCTGCACAGAGCCCTGACCTCAACCCCATCCAACACCTTTGGGATGATCTGCGAGCCAGACTTTAGCACCCAATGTCAGTGTTGGACCTCACCGACGCTCTTGTGGCTGAATGGGAGAAAATCCCGATTGAGTGTTTTCTACCCTCAGCTGATGTGCACATGCAGAACCAAAGACAACACTAATAGCATGTGTATGTACATTTCTAATGACTTTTATTTTGGCAAACCGGACATATCCCCTTCAGAAAAGGACCTTTTCAGATGCAACAGTAGCAGAGGACGTGGCAGCAGCAGCCTGATTTGAGGGTTGTATGAGAAACTCCATCCTTCCATTCATCATTCATGCTTGCATCTTAAAGTGTCCACTTGCCCTTGGTGTTGTCCTGCAGCTCTCTTTGTCACACGCACACCCACACATTGCAAACACACACCATCTCTACCCTCAACTATTAACATTTCGATGCGTATGCGTGCAGTTTCAGATGTATTTACATCCTTTGTTGCTCTGCAATGCACTTTGCGAGCAACCTGCTTTTTGTTAAAAGCACTTTGTCGATAAATTTGACTTCCCTCGACACTCAATACTGAGTCCATTAAGCCGCAGAGCCATGGGGCTACTCTGTACGCAAGGGCCACTGGTTCCAGTAAGGTATATCTGCTGAGCTCTCATTAGCAAGCATCATCATACGTAATTCTGGCACGTGTAATGCCATTAGAGGGGATTTGGCATCTGATAGTTGAGTAATGGGATTAGCTGGGCGGTAAATCTCCAGGACCAGAACTGTAGGTCTTCCCCACTCAAAGGAAGACAGATAGACACACAACCTAACCTGCCTTTTCCACATGAGCGTAATGCAAGTCATCCCTTTGTCACGGCTGAATGTGTTCTTTTCATTTTACACAGCTTGCTTTGTTAAGGAAAACACGATATTGTGTAAATACGGGCATAATGGCGCACATTTTCAGACAGTCTCTCCAGGAAGACATTCAATGTGTTGTGCTTGTTTGTACACATGAAAAGTGATATAAATAGTTGTGCCAAGAATAAAAAAAAGAGCCCTAGAGAATGAAGCTCAAACCCTGGCTCCTTTATCACCTCTGCACAGCTAACCAATCAGTTACAGAAATGGTCGGACACAGATCCCCCTAACCCAATGTCAGAAAGGTGTGGGGGAAGGGGGTTTCTGGAGCTACTCGACCATCCGACAGATGAAAATCTGTTGCATTTAACCAGGTTTCACAGCTTGAGTCTCTGAGACTTCAACCAGAAGTAGTGTCATTTTCTGTAATGGACTTCTGAAAGATATAATCAGCAATTTTCATAAGTCATGCAGTATCAAGGTGATAAAACAATGTTAGGTATGTTTTTTGAGCTCTCTGGGACTCCAAACAGAGGTCACTGTTTCATGTTATGTCAATTTATATGTGAATGATGTTTAGTTTTATGTTGTTTTGTACAAGATAAAAACACATAATAACGTAACTGAAGTTACTGAAAGCCAACATTAGTTTCAGATGAGCCGGGCATCTACCCTTGACTTTTTTTTCTCCGACATTCAGTTATTTCTTTCCATTTCACAAGTGGAAAGCTTCGGAAACAGAAGAGGCTATTTCACATAGAGTTGGAGCCTCTGGCCCCACTCACAAGCAGACACACAGAGAAGTTTTGAATAAGAAAACACTTCACCATACAGTTCAGGAAACTCTCAGGGTTTCAGTGACCTCACAGCAAACTTACAAACAACTAAATAACACAAGAAAAAAAAACGCATCATGAAGGCTCAACAAGGCCAGAGGAAGAGAGAAGTGTGTGCTAATCACATGAATGTATTCATCTTCTGTGACAACACGGTCCTGGAATTAAGCTCATGTTTAATTTAGGTTGGATGATTACAACAGTGTCATCTTTACTTGCTGTCAGAGCGTTTATGTTTACATGCTGCGAACCAGATTCCAGAGACAGACTAAGAGAGAAGACAGTGAACTTTCTCTAAGTTTGGAAAAACCTAAAAATATTGTGCAGTTCACTTGAAGTGGAACTGAACAGGAATACTTTATCTCCTGAGTAATTTATTTAATAGCGTTTACTGATTTTCAGTGGAATTGCACAGTAATATGATAGCATACGGTGGTGCCATAGTTTTTACAAATAATGTTGTCCAAACTAATTTTTTCAAGCAAACTGTAATTAAAAACTAACAAATTGCAATGTGTTTTTTTTCCATTTGAAAAGAGTTTTGTCTGATGTAAGGCAATAGTGAACACAATTAAATTGATCTGAACATAATTTTATATGTGATTTTGCATACATTTTGGCCACATTATGATATAGACAGTATAATGGAGTTGGGGAAAAAAATCTTATTGGATCTTAAATATCAAGTTATAAAAAACAAGAGGGACTTTTAGAGCTAATTATTGAGTAAGGTGACAGATTATATGTGAAATTATGCTTGGTTTTGTGGATAGTTGATAGTTCATTTTGTTATTTAAGATTGTATTGTTTAATTCTCTGTTAACATGGTTTCTATCTGTCTCTTTAATATCTTAGGAACACACTGGAAGTAATATAATTCAGTATTTAGCCCAGCCATAATCTCTAACTAAACGTTAACTGTTGGCTACTGCTTTTCATGCAAACTACCCAGTTTTTCTATTTATTCCGAGTAAACCATGAAAGGTCCTCCAAAAATATCTGACAAGGACGGTCATTGACAGTTGTTGATGCTGCTGAGTTACTGTTATAACATTTTAATTGACTGATATAATAAAGAAGTTCTCAGCTCTCAGCTTTCAACAGAGACGCTGAAATATTATCTCCAAAAAGAAATCCTCACTGGTTATCAAAAGCATGATACTTGGGAGTTATTTGGAGGTACAAATCCTGCAGGTGAGGTATGGTGATCATGCAACTATTGTTAAGAGTTCGTGCAGGGTTCAACTTAAATTCCGCTAACTAAATTAGTTAATTGCTTGCGTGATATTTCCAGGACAGAGTCAAGCTGTACTCGCTCTTTCCAGAGAGAGTTCACTTGTGATGAAAGTTCTAAATCGTTGCCAGCGGAATAACATCTACAGAAAGTGAACTCCTCACCCGGCCAGTGTGATTGCCTTAACCGCTAACCATTAAGCTATGTACACGGCTGTGTGATTTGCTCAAGATGAAGGCCAGCGCTCCAATATAGAACAGGTGACTCAGCTTCCAGCTTGGCAGAGAAATCCCCTGAGACCTTTGACCTCCTAATCGTTGAGCAGCGCTTATGGTTGGAGATCTGCTCCAGGCTATTAGTGAGATTAGTGTCACACAGATTTGGGAATGGGCCAAGCCTATATCTGTACTTCATGGTATTCTCAGCATTTATTACTGGGCACCCAACACATGTTGAAATCTGATATGTGACCGTATAGTGGCACATACTGCAGCATGAGGCTATATGTAGGTGCAATATGTGTTGACCTACATAGAGTGACAGGCTATATGTTATGAGCATGCTGTTGATTTAAAATAGGATATCTTTTATGGTTTAAATGAAACATCACTATAATTGGCTATGGATGCTCTTTAGGATCTCCCATATACATTTTCTTTACATTTTCTGTATATTTTGGACAGATATACACATATGCTTAATAATAAAAGCTATACTGTACACATAAAAGCACAGATTGTAGACTAAAATAGACTTTTATCTGCAAATACACGTCATAACAACACATGGTAAACACTGTTTTGGGTTATTTCTTATTTTGAGATGACACTGACCGCCCCCTCCCCCCCTTTCTTGCAAAGGCACACGCTGGAGTACAAAACGAGCAGCCTTCCCGAATTAAAAACAATCCCTAGCTCGTAAAGCAGTTTCATCAAGTTGGCTAGAGTGGGCCAAGCTAATACCGGAAATGGACGATTTGGCCTTCAAATGACAGTAAACAAAAATGTAACAAAACATTGGAAATAGAAAACTGGAAATGCTAAACACAAACTACAACACATTTGTCACATTATGTCAGGAATGGATCCCCCACAATAATCTGTTGAGCCTCTATTATAAACTAAAATATACCTATACTGTAAACAAAAATAATGAATATCATTAAACTAGACTTTGACACAGGGCCCAACCACTAGATAACAATACATGACTCACCTTATTGATATGGTGCAGATTCCTAAATTTTCTAGCCTTTCCAAGTATTGTATATTCACTATTTCACTAATTTAATAGTGGACTAGGACCACTACCAGTTGTGTTAATCTCAAACAAAACAACATCTGTTATATCTTATACATTTGTGAAAACACTCCATTGTGATATACCCTACATAACCTTGATAGTCAGTCTAATATACAGGGATACAATGGCATAGTATAGTATTTTGGTCTTTAAAAAACATTAAACGCCTCACACAGTCTATGGCCCCATCACACATTCTATTGTAACATTTTATTTTGAAATTCTTCACCGGAAGCTTTACATATGAGTTTGACTGACTTGACGAGGGCCAATGACGCCATCTTGAAATTGTCCCGACCAGAGGAGGCGAGGAGGAGACGGACTTGGGAAAAGCAGCTCGTCCTAAACTCGATAGCTGCACGGATTAACGGCAGCTTTAGAGGTTATTGCTATCATATGGTAGTGTTTCCACTTGTTGATCCAAGTCATTTCGACGGAGGGAAGACTGTTTGGCACACTTTGGAGCTGGCTAACACATCGGAGGGAGCTTCGTAATCGGTTGTTTCCCTGTTGGAGCGGACGGAGCTGTGGTTGTGGCCGGGGCAGCCCAGCCGGACTGTCGGACGAAACTGAGGCTTCCACACGGAATATAACAACAACAATACACCTTTTGAACCTCGTGTTTCAGCGGTGGGAGGTTGGAAACGCTCATTTCAACGCAGTTTTGACGTTTTAAAGCTATGCGACGAAGCTTGTCGAGGAGAAGTTTGATTGGAGAGCGGAGTGCGCTTGATTTCAAGTCCGATGGATGTTAACCCTGCCCGGCTATGGCTCGGCTCTCTGCTCCGCTGGTCTGAAAATAACAGGTTAAACACCAACAGGCACAGATGAACACGTCTGCTCATAACATGCTGCAGACCTGGCAAATGCATGACAGCCCTGGCTTGAATGCCAACAAGTCGCCCTCCATTGCTTGTCTGTAAACCTGGAAATACCACCAACCATCCCCTCCTCTTCCTCCCTTATTCTTTTTTTTTGACTAGTAAGGCTGGCATTACATGGGATATTTTGGATTTAGGATCGATCTTGACATTTGAAAAATGTCCTTTTTGCAGAGACAAGGCTCTCTGGAGCAGCAAGACATTTAATTTGACTCAGTCGTTGTGAGATTCTGGATTTTCTTTTTTGTTGTTTTTTATTCTCTTTCTAGTCAGAGGATCAGATTCGGATGGAAAATGGGAGACGCCACCAAACTGGCCTTCGCCGTTTTCCTCATCTCCTGCTCTTCAGGTGGGTGGGGAGGGGGGGAGGGGGGGGAGGGTATGCATAGCTTATTGTCAACTGTGGAGAATTCAGTGCAATGCTTATTGTTACCTCTGCAGAGTGCAATGCATAGCTTGTTATATGTGGAGAATGCAGTGCAATGCAACCCTGTGGGAAGGGGGGGAAATCCCACTCTGCCGTTCTGCCTCATTATTGGTTCCCTTTCTTTGCATCCTCTATGTGTGGATGTGCATTGTACATGTTGCAGATGTCAATAGTGAGCCCAAGATGGGGCCTGAGGACCTCAAGGGGTCCTTGAGAGGCTCCTAGTGGGATATTGTCATTTGTAATGTTTCTGTTTTCGTTACCTGCCTATGGGACTATGGATGTAGATTAGCATTCTTACTAACTCTGGTTTTGTATTTTTTACTGATGTTCATTAATGTACTCTGTTGCTATCACATAAATAAATAAATACAAATGTAGTTTTTTTTTTTTTTTTTTTTAAACTTAATTTCATCAGAGAACAGAAGGGACAATATGGGACTTTCCAAGTTGCAGTATAGACAATTATGTAATTAATTACCAAGTAAAATCTAACATTAAAACACACGTCGAGTGGAAATACAAAGCAGTTAATGTCTAAATCCCAAGCTGGGAGCACCACAAGACAAGTAATCACCACTGTATTTTTAAAAAAACCACAAAAAAAAAACAATCTGCCTTTAAAGGCTCTAATAAAGCTTTTATCTAGGTCGAAGTATATTGGCTCAAAAGGTCACGGAAAGTTAGATTCAGATATAAGAAGGTGGGTAAGCTAGGTATAGGAGGGTTTAACCCTTTTTACAGCACGTTCAGTCAGTATTATATTGTAATGGCCAAACGTCATCGCAGCAAAGCAATTTTTAGCCTTCACGCTGGCGAACATTCTTTGTGTCCTGAAATCCCAGGGGTGGAGGCATAATGAATGCCAGCGGGGTCGGTGAGGTGACAATAAGGAGAAGGTCAGCCCAGGGGTTTTTACCAAATACTTTGTTGGAAATGCTATCTAAACTTCATTGTATAAAAGAGGGAGTCTGTTTGAAGCTTGTAATGTTAAAAATCACTGTTTGTTCTTGGTTTAATTGCACAAATCTGATATCTTGCTGTTCCAATGGGAGCAGCCCATGAAAATGAGTGCATTAAGGGCCTCAGTGAACCTGTTCCACCTCCACAAATGAGACAATCTAGCCTCACATGACAACGAAATGGTACGGAGTGACCAGGCAGTTCCTCTAATGGGCCAACAAAGTCTAAACAGCAGTGGAAAACTGAGACAAGTATCATCATACCTGAATTTGTTGACAGAAAGGTGACGAGTAGTAAACCAGTGCTTACACGCAGCATAGTTTCACTTTGCCTCATCTGTTGGGTTGACCTGGTTGTGATTGACAGGAACCACAGAGATTGTATCGGACCTGGAGGCAGGCTTTTTCCATTTGTTGCTTATAAGCAGAAACTGGATTACTGGGTAAGTGTCTTAATGTTAAGCAGTGAATGAAGTGTCTTTCAAAATGTAAAATGTTATTGCCTATTGTTTGCGTGCTTGTGCAACTTTACAAAACCGGTTTTCTGTGCTGTTTGGTAAATGACCTGGCTTATAAAATATCCAGTCTACCTATATAAAATCTCTTCCAAGTTATACTTAAGAAATGGAAACGGTAAAATAAAATAATCCCAAGTCTTAGTGGAATTGGCCTTTTACAGCAAGCCCTGGGGTGTCTTTGAGTGTTTGAGTAGAAATTAAAAGGATTCTCAAATATGGTAATAGCTGAGGTTGGAGTGGAAGGCAGGTGCTGTCTCTATTGCACAGAGCAGCAGATGATTATTCCACTCGCTCATTACTGTCTGAAGTGGGAAAATGAATGGTTCCTACTTGAGGTGGAATAATAATCCTTTATGAAATCCAAGTTGAATTGGCACAGCTCAAGACAACACCAAGAATCCTCTGATAAGGGCAGGGCACTTAGCCCAGAGTGGTTTTATTTGATGAGGCCTACTGCACCATGAGGAAAAAATAAGATAACATTGAGATTTTTATTCAAAGACTCAAGTAACTGTCTTTTTATTTTGTTCAAATTAAATTCTGGTTCTTGTACATTTCAGCAGACAGGAAGTGATAAAATTCTACAGCTCCTTAACAGCAATGAGTTAGTTCTTTGTCCAGCAACCAAAATCTCATGCTCAATTTACAATGATTTCAAACTGAGAAAAGCAAGCGAGCTAAAACAATCAGTCGATTTTTCACAATTGTGATCGATTGAATTGTTTTTGCAAGCCAGAATGCCAAAAGAATGACTGGTTTCAGCCTCTTTAAATGTGAAGATTTCCTGCTTTCATTCATCTTATATGATAGTAAATGAAATATCTTTGCATTTTGAACTGCTGTTCGGACAAAACAAGCAGTTACAAGGTATCATGACAGGCTCTGTGAAACTATTTTGTCAGAGTTTAGAGACCAAACGATCACTTGATTGATTAGTATTTAGCAGATTAATTAATGATAAATTCATTGTTACTTGCAGCCCAAAATAGCAATATGTTTTAACAAATTGTGTACAGCAAATGTTCAGTATTTTTGTAAATGATTGACTTCTTTTGAATCAATTTTCAGGCATGTCTAAACGCTGCTGTAACACATGGTGGGTCAAGGTTGTCTGCCAAAGTGTTGATGACAGGATACTAAATGGGCTTCTTGTGTACGTTTTGCCACTTTTGGGTTGAGTTTGAAAACACCCGTTTGCTGACCTGGAAAGTGACATTTTACTTCCAAGGAACTGTTAACGTGACACTGCATAAGCGAGCCCCGTTCAGGTCACCTGTTTGAAAGGCGACCCCTGCCTTAGATCTCCTGTGAGCTTGAACTGCATATTGGTAAATATTTACTGTGCTGCCTCATAAGTTATGTCACGCTCAGGTCCTGTCAGATTGAAAGTGAATATGAGCTGAGAGAAACTATGTGGTGACAATTTTTTTCTTTTTTAGCCCTGATGTTTCCCATTCGTTGTCAGAAATTGTAGAAGTGTGTCAGCACATGCATCAAATAATAACCTAATGATATATTATGTCCATGCCAACACAGTCAATTATGCAAAAGCAAGCAATGTCTGCTGTATTTCCTATATGGTTTGTAACAGCAATATTTGCCCTTCACATGACCGCTTGACCCTATGACTGTCTCATTTTTTGTAATGAGTATAAATGGGTCTAAGTTGAAGCAACAAGACCCTGTCCTGTTTCTCCTCTTCTCCTGACATGATGTGAATGCAAGTCAAGCAATCAACCCCCGGCTGTAGAGGTCATACTCCGGTGTAAAAGTCATGTTTTGCTGGTAATTTGGTGGAATTGGCTGTTTAGATTTCTGCATGTATCCACCGCTGAGGCCGACAGACAGATAAGTTGAGTCTCGTGCTCTGCCTTCACATTTGACCTCCTTTTTTGTACACTGCAGCAGTTTCACACAGACATTGATCCCCTTGCACACCAGTGTAAGGTTACGTCAATATGGCCAGGATGAAGCAGCTCTGGCTTTTTAAAAAAATCCTCAGCAGCACAACAGATCAGATGATTTGGTTTCAGTTCTGCTACACATCAAACTCAACTTGAAACAGTATCTGAACTCAGTCGATCATCAGACGAGGACCTCTGCGTCCTGTCCCATTCAACTGGGGAAAACTAACATTTACCATTTGCATTAACTGGGTGAATTGGTTGACTTCCCTGCCACCAGAATAAGTCATTTTAATTCAAGTATAATACGTTTCTCTGTCACCAAGCGCTCCCTGCTCTTGAAGTGTTTTTGAGCAAGACGCTGAATGTCTCTCAGCTCCAAGCTCATTGTTTTATAGTCAACCTCTGACCTCTCTGTAGAGGATTGAAAGAGACAAAAGATGTGTCTCAATTTGTGTTCTTCTGTTCTTAAATTTGCTATTTTAAGTGCATAAGTGCATTTACACTGACAATTATGGCAAAATGCAGTGCACTATGAGTACCCCGATGGTGTACTCATAATGATCAATAAGTTGACACTTCTAACACTTCTCAGCCTCAATGGTTGCTATCTTGGTTACGTAGCGGAAGGGGAGGGACCACCAACCGATGAAAATGGCTGCAGCAGTTGCGATTGTTACGGTGAACACCACACTAAAAGTAAAAGCATGTTCATTTTTAGTCATTTTAAAGAAACATTTTATTGACGAAGTGAGAAAACAGGCAGGCAGATATTTTGGCGGTCAAATGTTGGTGAAAATGCCCCTCCCGGTTGCAATTTGGCATTAAAAAGAACAAGAAGAAGCGGTTAAATGTTGCGATCGGCATTTCCAGTAAGTGCACAAAATGTACTACATGGAAGTATCCGAATTGAGACCTTTCCCTCTGGCACGCAATTAATTATCAAACAGTTTCCCTGAGATTGTATTCGTTTACACACATAATATTGAAACTCGGCTTTGGAAGGCTTCTCACCTCAAAATGTTAAATATCTTGTAGATGTTGAAATATAAGCAAATGCAAGATATAAAAAGACATGCGACTAATAAGTATTTTCATTATTGATGAATGTGTTTTTGTGTTGTTTCTTTTAGTCAATTAATCATTTAAGTACAACTCAATACAACTTAGTTTTTCAGACAAGGTGAACATTTTGCCATTGTCTTCACTTGGCAAATGACACCCCTTCCCAGACGCAGTTAATCATTAGAAGACATGAAGTGTTCTGGGGATTTTATTTGTGTTAAACTAAAAACCTAGAAACACTGTGAAATTCAGTTATTAGAAATCTGAAACTTGTATAAGCACAAACTGTGCTGTAACAAACTGTCCTAATAGCTGACTAAAAGTAAAGTTTACTCTGTCTGGCTGAGTTGATTATTTACTTTATTATTTATGTACTTAAAAATTACGACAAGTACACTGACTTGATCATCAAAGAGTGGAAAGCGAGAAACTATCCATTTGTGAAGCTTTTGCCAGCAATACTTAAATTGATTTTTTTTTGTAGTGTGGTGCAAATGCTGCCTTTTACTCTGTGTGAAACTACTTTCTAAAGTGTAAAACCAGTAGGGAATACGGCCTAAAATGAACAAAAACAGGGTTATTTAATGCACACACCATTTGTAATTCATCCCTACATTGAAACCATTTTGACTGTGACTCAACCACCCTGTACCCTTCTGCTGCAGTGTTTTGGGTGTTTCCTTGAGCGGTCAGAGGCTGGCTACCAGCTCTGTCCCATTTTCCCCCCTATCTATTTCTAATATGTTCTCTTGCATTATGCATTAGGCTCCAAAAGCACAGGTGTATTTGTTAAGGCCAGATGTAGCCTCGATTTCCCATCGGGCCCAACTAGTCGGACTGCTTCCTTCCAGGGCCGTGTATCATTCTGTGCTTTAACATCATAAAAACAAAGCGCTGTACCGGTTCATGTTCACCGAGGTAAAATGGTGACCAAAAACAGCATGTTGCCGGATTCGGCTGGGGAAATTATGACCCTCCACCAGTCAGAGCACTGGTTAAATTTAGACCATGGCCAGGTGTTTTGTGCTTTGTGCACGCTGCAAGCAACATGGATGGTTTCTGTGTGCATTTTAGTGATGTAAGAATCTCTGATTGCATTTACGCAGTGGAAGATAAATATATGCATATATATGCACACCGTTTGGCCATTCAAGTTTGATGTGTTCAAGTTGTGTTTTTAAGAAGGAAGTCAGTAATAATCTCCCAAACAGGACTTTGGAGTTTACCATCGACCCAAACAACAGGCCAAAGCTTTCTCTTTTTTTCTTGCAAGCTGATGTTGTGGTGAACTAGAAAATATTTATCGACTGCAGGCAACTTAATTGCCATTATTTTGCATGAGACAGGCGTTAATGAGCTAAATAACATTGTAAAGGAAAAACAGAAGTGCTGCGATGACCTTTTGGAATGTTCAGTTAGAAGTTAAGTTTCTCTGGTCACTGAACTACATTGAAAATAAATCGACTTCTAGTGACTTGATTGATCGCGTTTGTTTTGTGTGACAGGCATGAAGGGTAACCTTTTTAATATTACACAATTAAGTTTCGAAGGCCCAGGGCCTCTTAAAACACACTCACCACATAAGTGACTATCTAAACTTTCACTACAATTTAAGAATCATCAAAACACCATAATTGCTATTGAGGGGATTTTCTTCAGCAACAGCGATTTGTTCCAACCTGCTCCTGGTATCATTGGGCTGAGTATTTCCACACAGGACAATACTGTGAAAAGCACCTCAGAGGTTAAGTAATTAGAGGAAATCATTTGAAAGCCAGTTTAGTGTACTTTTCTTAGGCTGACACCATCTGATGCAGTAAATCTTAGATACTCCAGACAGGTCAAAGCAAACGCAAAGGATCATTTGCAAATGCTGTAAGGCTCTTGAGTCTTTTTATAACAGCAGTGTAGAGGCAGTGAAGGGACTAAAATAACATACATATTTAATTCAGCTTTCACCTCCCTGGAGGAAGCAGAGGTGTAGGCTTGGAAGAAGACAGAGGAAGATGGTTTGAGCTGGTAAAATTATGATCCTATGTAATCATAGTTATTAATCACATGATAATCAAACTCCATTACTTTTAGAGCATAATTCTGTTGATCTTTTTTTGCATCTAAGTAGTCTTGTTCATTGTGGAGCCAATGGGTGCAAATGAAATGAAATGACTGACTATGACTACGGCTGACCACGTGTTTTTATGGAACAAACATTAAGGTTCCGTGATCAGTAATGTTATACTCGTGATCTATGACTGTACCTGATTTTAATTGTGTAGTTGTAGGAGCCAGGTGGGTGAGCGAGGCCGGCGAGAGGCCACAGAGTCCACTCTGTAACCAAAAGGTCAAATGTTCGACATCCGCTACAGGCATTCATCCTGTCAACGCGTCCTTGAGCAAAACCCTACCTGCTCAGCTTATTGTAAGTCAGGCCGGATAAGAGCATCAGCTAAAAGCCTAAAATGTAAATGCAGACTGAGCGCACCTCTATAATGGGAAGTCGATGAATTGCCCCTGTAACCATTACTGACTCAAATTAAAACAAATGATAGTGAAGATGGTAAGTCCAGGGTTGAAAAAAACATCATCACCTTTAGTGTATTTTTCTTTTCTTTTCTTTTTTTTTTTAAAGATATTTGGTGATGAATTTGAGCTATTAGAATCTCACTATGTAGATATACTTAAATTGCTTGTTGGATAGAACTATTCATATATACAGATAGTCTTAGTCTAGACCTCTTGATGTGTCGGTACCCCAGAGAACGGTCCAGAACGGTCCTTTACTGTAATTAATGCATCCTGCAGATGTTGCTTTATGTGCTTGGGAGAGTTTCAGTCTAGACAGGCTGGCTGCTCAGACGGAGAGGCCCTGCTTTGATCCTTGATTAAAAACTGCGAGCTGTACATTCATCATGCTCTTGTTTCAGGCTCTCTCAAGGGTCCTCGCCTGCTTTACGCTCCCTCCTTCCTCCTTCCTCCTCCTCCTCTTCGCCTTCGTCCATCTCTTGCCAAGATTCCTCACTGTCATGAAGGTCGCTCTAACCTCTTATCACCAAAACCACTAAAGGGTAATGGTGTCTTGGGGACTCGGCGGGCCAGGGTGAACACTGTTTGCTCGTGTTGGTTCATCATCCTGCCATTATTGTTGTTGTCGCTTTGTGTTGCTATCTAATAAACCTCAAATGTCATTTAGGATGCATTGTGCAGCCTCCATGTGAACTGCAAAAGCATCAACAGGTCTTTGGTTTGACATTTATTCTCCTGTAATCAACATAAACAACACATTTACAAAACTTGAAAGAGGAATAAGCTAGTAAAGCAGCACAAAAATCCAACGGGAATGAAGACCGGAATCATTTCTTGCCTTGAATCCAAGGCTTTTTAGCTCTTGTAGCTGACTTTTGACACTGGTGGCTCACTTGTAACTCAAACCTCCAGCTGAATTGCCAGTGAGATGAAGAGGGGATTTGTTCAGTCTTGAAACTCTTAATGGTTGACAAGCTTTTCCTCCCAAACAGTGTTGACGGGAAAGAGAGTTTTGAAATCTCAGCAGCGCCTGGTAATCACTGAGTCATCACTGACATTGATAAACAAAACTATAAACCCTGCAGATATATTATGCTTATTCTCTGTATCGGGGGGGTGGGGGGTCAAATTCTTAGCTTACCGCACCTGTAATATAATCTCAATTAAAAATACACAAGTGTTGGTGTTTTATTTTGGCTGTGAGGGGCCTCATGACCAGTATGTGTCATTAGTTTACACTAAATATAAAGAGGAGCCAGGAGTCAGTGAGGGCGTCTGATGGCTAGATAGATGAAAGAGGGGGATTTATTGACTCCCAACGTTTATTGCTTTGTCCTGTACAAATGCGAACCCGGCGAGTGCAAACAGTGAACATAATTGAGCGGCAGACAACATGTCTTGGAGGGCCACGTGAGATGACTCAGAATGGGGCAGTCCATTAGTTACACACATCAGCAGCAGCCTGCGATATCTAGTGTGGGCTAACCTTGACCACAGAGTGTATTCCTGTACACTTTTAGATCTCTTTAGGCTTTCTGTCCTCGTTTGGTTTCTAGTGTAAGAAAAGCTGCAGAAGGAGAACACAATATCCTATTTTGATTACCTTGACAGTAATGGTATTTGCAACATGAATTGTGATACTGTTTTTAAAAGTTTTATTGTGAGTCTGCATTACCTTGTGATGGGTGCTTGGTGCACGTTCAATAGCTTTACAGCAGTGGATTATGGGAAATCTCTCTCACTGAACTGGACCCACAAAGGACCAATCTCCTCATATATATATATATATATATATATCTTGCCTGCCAGTCTCCTCTCTGTTCCTTCCTCCCTCCCTCCCCCTCCATTCTTCACTCATTGATTGCTTGTTTTATAAAAATGAATTGAATTGCCCATGCTGCAGGCTTTGTGATATTGCAGTATCACTGCAAACTCAATACTCAGTTCAGCTTAAAGCCCAAGTGGCACTTAACACACCCTTCAAATAAATCCAAACAATTCAAGCACAGAGGGGATCAGGGGGATGCAGAGGGGGTTTTGTAGATCCTTCTACAGTACCCTGCGAGAGATAACGAGGAGTTTTAAATTGCCCGTCCTGTAAAGAATGTATGGTATGCAGTGGCCGACTGCAGCCCATTACGCACGAGGGACACAGGGCTACGCTGGTATGTGTTCCTTGTGCAAACGGTACAGTCTGCGGCGATTCACGGCGAGAGACCCAGGCACTCTCCTGACCCGTCCGGCGACAGGCCCCATCAGCACTAATTGAGGCGAAGACCAATGGGCGTTTGTCGGTCGGGCATACCAGCGGGGATTAAAGGGATTGGATTCAGCTGCTGAGTGCTGTGGTTTTTAATGCCCCCCTACCACAACCACCACCATGTTCCCTCCTCCTGCCCGTGGAAAGAGTGCAGTCTTTGTGACCAGCTCACCCGAGCCAACCCGACCACCCCTGCCATGTCACGACACCATCTGATTAAGCATTAACGCAGGACTCCAGCGAGACCCAGGCTGCTCTCTAAAATTACTGTCTACTGTGAAGTAGTGTCTGGCTCTGAGTGTCTCTGCACAGACTAGACTGGTACCTCTCTATTAATTCAGCCACAGCAACTAGATTACCACTCCTGCTGGTGAAAATATAAATTAATATAATTATACAACTTTGCCACATTTTCCACTAAAATACATAATTTCATCCAAAGGCCAAAACTCACCTGTACTCCAATCTTTTCACCAAACAATAATTTTTATGATTACCATCAGATATCACAGAAACACTGATTAAGCACCAAAGCTAACTTCTTATCAAACTTTGTGCAGCTGGACTTCTAACTGGAGCTCTAAAATAGTGTGCAATATATACACTCAGGTGGTAACCTCGCCGTGGGCCAGTGGTCTCCCATGCTGCCCCTGGTGCCTAATGCCTGTGATAGTCAAGCAGCTATAAATGGTGTAAAAAAATCTTTATCCAATCCGGCCAGGAGCTGCCCTAAAGGCAAGTGGTGGGATGCATTTCTAACCCAGCAGTGCCCACGATTTCGAGTCAGGGGAGAAATGGTTGATGGCAGTAGTGCAAAAAGAGAGGCTGGATGTGGAGAAGTATAGCTAGTTTGTTAAAATTATTTGTATTATTATTTTTTCAATGTAACCTCCCAGTTACTACGTGGATATACACCCACTCTTTTCTAGCTCCCGTTGATGTACCTCCAAGATGCAAGTTTTTCATTACTGTTGTCTCCAACAAACGACAACAAAAAATCAGTTTGCCCCATCTTGCAGGGAAATTACAGACAAACACATGTAGCCTTTATGGATGTTTTAAAACATAAGAACATGCTAGTAACAGTTGTCTGTTTAATAAGCCACCTTTTAGAAGAAGAATACAGCATAGGCCTTAAATTTGAGCCTGATTTGTTTAGGGCTGTAGCCCGATCCAGGCCTGACAGCTTACAAAGGTTTGTTGCCTGAACCAAACTTGACGCCGAAGCTATTTCAAATCTTTCAATTTGCCTCCCTCCATATCTTTCAGATACATACACACACAGAGCCTAAACTTGACTGCTTCTTGTACTGCGCAACATGACAGAACTAGTGTAGAATATTTGTGTCATTTTTAAGATGCTGTCACTGCTTTTATTCAATGGGTGCAGTAAGGTATTAACACTACTATGATTAGAAGTTTTCTACTAAATGTATGTGGTTATCCATACACGCAAAAGCTGTATTTAGTTGTGTCTTGAGTCAGTTATGTGGGGGAGGCGTGTCAAATTGCATCAACAACAAGCTGTGCCTGCAAGCCAAGAGACCAGCTCTGCAGACAGCATTTAGACCCCTGACCTCAGCCTAACTTCTTTTATTCAACGCCATTCAAAAATCATCACTCACATTTGTTTTTAGTGCTGGTCGCGCATATTTCCACACCAACCAGCGCCCCAAACAACCATACATCACCTCAAATCTATTTCATCTCTGCCCGGACGCAGATGATAAGTTGATCCTTAGAACAAATTCCATCATAACGAACAATCCCCGCTCCTGGCAGGTACACAAAAAAAGCCTTGATGAATGAGTTGTTTACCTACTTCAGTGCATGCAGTGCCGAGTGCAGGCCTGGCCCGCCAAAATGGCACTTCATTATGAGGCTGCAGAGCAGAGTGCAGCACAGCCTGGCCCTGTGACCAGCCACAGAATTGGTTATTAGTTCATGTATTTCTCAGCAGTTGTCAGGCAAAACATGCCGGATGGACAGTTCTTGAGTCTGAAATGTCACATTTTAATGTTGTTGTTGACCGATATAAAGCTCGCATGTGCTATTTGTCTTTGTTTTTAAATTTCTTGGATTTTTTTCTACGTCTTTAGTGCTATGCACTGACTGCTGTAGTGTATTTGCACTGCACGACCCAGTGATCACCTGTCAGTGAAACCAGAAACGTGAAGGCATTGCTTCCCTTGTGATGGGAAGAAAAAGAAAAAAGCCGTCAGTGTGTTGGCAATAGCAAATTGAAAAGCTTTCATGAACACCGTATAGGTTGAATCATGGTGGTGTTAATACAACTGGCAATGGAGACAAGCCAAGTATACATTTATTTATATAAAGAAATGATTTGTGTTCAAAACTGTGAGGCCAAGATGTACCCTCTTCGGCAGGTGTTATCGTTTCTCTTCTTACAGTTAGTGTTGATGTTAAAACTCAGAGGAACAAAACAGTTTTTGCCTCCCTGCCACACAAGCTCAAGGATTCCTAAATTAATCAGACACTTTATCTGTTTCACCAGCCAGCTTTAGTTTTGGAGTAGAGAGAACAAAACCCCGGGCATTAGCTGGCCACCTGCCAAAGTGGCCTAGTCGAAATTTCTCCAACATTTGGCAGGTGCTTGGTGGTCATTTCCCACCCAGCATGCACCTCACTGGTCTGGCCGCAGATCAGACCAGAACGATCTCTGCCGCGTGGCTCCTACCTTGTAGCCCTCTCATTTTGCTAATAAAGAGACATGTGCCAATACACAGGATCTGATGGAGCTCTCCCTTGTGATTTTTGTTTCCTCTTTGGAAGTCTGGCTTGTGTTGTAGATGGAAGCGGTGGTTGAGAGAGTACGTGTCATTTGAGTAAGAAAGTGAATTTGTGCTATTACTCGGCTCAGGCTACTTACTGTCTCATAAAGGGAAATGCTTGAAGAGAAATTGCTTATGGTCATATTTCACAATTGAAGCGAAATGGAGAGAAATAGTGGAAACAACCAATAATACAGTATTTCAGTGCATCAGACCTACGAAACCCAAACTTTGTATTTTGTGATTTTAAATCAATCTTTAAGAAAGATTTCAGTTCTTGGAAGGACATGTTTCAAAACTGTATTTCTTGCTGTATTAAATCACTTTCACCTGCCAGGACTAAGGCCATGTTCAGACCAACAATAGCGCTAATTCTACAGCTTGATGGAGAATAAGATGATTGTTGCAGTGATAACTTTCCAGATTTTTTAATTCCTGTCTCATACTATTATAAACTGATGATAAGCCTTCAAACTCATGGATGTATTACCTAAACCAGACTTCCAGGATGATGTGATGTATTACTTCTTCTCATTGGCGTGCAGCCCCTTGCTTCTTTACGCAATACCAATTTCAGTCTGAATACCTGTCAATACGCCTTTTTCAGCAACACAAATAGAAAAAAAAAGTAATTTCAATGATTTCTTTAAGCTGGCATATTTTGCTAGTTTGACTGACAACCTATGTAGCTTGTTTCCCGACTATGATTTAGTTAATTGTCCGTGGCATTGCTGCGAATTTGCTCTGAGCGATTGAACATTTTAGCTCTGAAAGCTTGAATCAATTTTGCGGATATGGTGTCCTTTTGAAGCTTCAGGTGAACTCGGGGCCAGCAGCAAGTTGGCTATTTGTCAGCCTTCAGGTCTATCACAGTGCATATCGGTATCAGAGAGGCAAGCATCACCCTCTGTGTTCTGCTCTCGGTGTCACAGCCTCCACTCTAACTCTCAGATTCAGGTTGTCTGAATTGCCTCTGCCTAACATGACCTCTTGGTCATACAAAAGATTGATTTTTCAGAACCGGCTGCAGATAATCAGTCATTTCCTCCAATTGCAGCATCTCTGCCAAGTTCACAATCTTTTTCATCTTCATATTATTACATTAGTCTAATTGTTCTTTTAAAAAAATCCTGTCTAATTGCTGTATCCGATCATTCTGTGGTTGCAGGAATATCTTGCACCCTTACAGTTTATTACTTGTAAGTTTGGTGGGAACTGGGGAGTTTAATCACTGTGGAAAAGAGCATCAGCTAAAAGCCTGAAATGTAAAAATTTAAAATGTCAGAGTGAATTTTCAGAGCCACCAGGCAGCAAGCGAGGGGTGAGCAGTTTTTCAAAAAGCCCCAGCGGATTGAGAAGTGGGTCGGGTGTTTAGACATTTTGCAGGGGAGGCATTGCTGAAATGTCCGCAGCTAAAGTAGGTCGCAGTTAACCTTGATAAATATCTTGTATGACTGGAAGAGAGAAAGGAGCCTATGCGGTCATTTTCTTTTCACGAGAAGAAAGGAAATTGTGTAGGAGGAAAAACATGCATTCTGTGAGGTGTTGCAGTGATTTGACTGATTGCACTTCTATTGATAGACTTGGGTTCTGGCCCTTGTGAGCAAATATTCATCTTGATGACGTAAAGAACAGACAAAGCTCTCCTTTTGAGGCAGGCCATCAATTAAACATCACAAAAACTCTTTGGTTTATTGTTGGAGTTTCTCAGAAGCGGCCTCACAAATGACGCAGATCTGCATGGACTCCATGTGAAGTCCAAATAGATGTTTTTCTTTACCCCCGCATGAGCTGACCTTCCAGCGTGGTCTCACAATCAGCCATTATTATCAGTTAAGTAGACATGTTGATTAAGACTAAATAGCTTACCACTGCTATTAGCTCTTTATTTTCCCTCTTTCTTTCAAGGCTTTACTTTTCCTCTTTTGTTTCACTTGTTTTTATTCTTTTATTTTGACACTCTGTGACACTTTCCTTTATTGTGTAATAAATTAAATATGTTACTTGCGACCTTGAATTAACAGCATACGGTTATAGTCACCCAATGCTGTATTTCTTTCTCAATCGTTCTCCCTACAAACCTTATTACTGCAAACAAAGTGCCTGTGCCACTTATGTTTGACATTTCCATGCGTGAAATATCTTTCGGAGACAAAGAGGCTTCTCTCTTTATTGCCTGGATGTGTGCTTGTGGGTGGAAGCCCTATTGTATGTCCTTGCACAATCGCTCGTGTAGGCTCTGCACTCTGTGACATTATCCGCTTTAGTGAACTCTGAGCTGCTACTTAGTCAGAAGATTGATTTCTCTGCTTTATATCCTTCATATCCGCCATACTGCCAGGCAGCTCTTGCCCACCTTTGGCACACGGCGCTATAGGCACCCGGGCCTGTACTGTCACCTCATTTCAGAGAAGTGATTGATTTGAGCTCTTAGCGGCTGTGTTTACAACGGAGCACTGTATTTGCAGTTCACATGGCTTGCAGCTCCTTCTCACACAGTGTGATACCTGAATGGAGGCGTTATCAACGGAGCTGTCAAGGTGTTGCAGCTTGCCTTGGCTGAAGAACAAAGACGACGGGCTTTTTGTCTCGCTTTTTAAATATGAGCACTGTCATATTTAGAAATCCATCAGTTTACTGTCAGTGTACATAAGGTTACGTTTGTCTTAGTGTGTATACTTTATATATGTATACACTTTAAGCCTTTGACTTAGAGGGGGGACCTCAGTTTTGGCCGCTGCAGAACTTGAAACAACAGGTTGAAGCAGTGCTTTGCTCAAAGCATGGTGGGCATCATAAATGTGAGCAAACTTTCCTGTTAGTCCTGCGGATCAAACAAAGCACATGTTTGCGACTAGAGCTACAATGATTATTCAATTAATCAATTATTCCTTAACTATTATAATAATAAATTAATCGTTTTAGTCATTTTTCAAGCAAAAATGCCAAACATTTGCTGGTTCCAGCTTCTCAAATGTGAGGATTTGATGCTTTTGTTTGTCATACATTTAATATCTGGACTGTTGGTCGCAATTTCAATACATCTCATTGGGCTGGGGGAAATTATACTGGGCATTATAGACAAAGGGATTAAGGGACTAATTGACAAAATAATCTGCAGATTTATCACTAAAAAATACTCTTTAGTTGCTGCCCTGTTTGAAACCATTACTTGTAATATTTACACCTTTATAGTGACCTTCAGTGAAGTAAAGTCTCTGAGTAAGTCAGTAGGTTTCTACACATTTTAGAAACAAACTGAAATCTGAAATCTATATTATCTAGTACTTTTTTTAAAAACTTTTGTTACTTCATCTTCATTTTATTTGTCCTACATCAGTTCTCTAGCAACACAAATATACAGTATTTGTTCCACCTGCTTTCTGCGTAATGCACACTCATTATTCTGAGTTGCTTGTAATGAGGGTGTTACAGGAGCCCGGGCTTATCCTTCTACTGCATTCATTGTAAATCACTCCCGAGTAAAATGGAAATGCGTATGCCAAGCACCTCGATGTAACGTCCGCGGGGATCAGCGCTAGCATGGCTAATGCTGTTACACCAGAAGTGGCTAATGAGCTAACCTTCCGCTTTACCTCCGCATACCTCTCCATAATTATCGCCTTCAGCTCCTGCGAGGACCAGTGAAGGGAGCGATGCATTCATCCCCATCCAGGAAGAATAGAAAGAATAGAAATATGGCACCTGAAAGTGCTGAAGGGCCTAATGGAGTGGATAAACTTAGCAAACACAGCCTGGGGTTTTTTCCACTTCATTTTTAGAGTCATAGCATACATCATGCTATAGCAGTATCACACTTGGGTAGGTTATTTGAGGACTGGGTGGGTCTTCCAAGGAAAACAGCAAATGTTTCCTTATCTTTTGTTTTGAACCCTTGTTTACCTTTATTTGGTGCACTCAGTGTGGTCAAAAATGTGTTTTATTTGAATAAAAATGTACAATTAAAAAACAAATTTAAAAAGCGAGTTTGCATTAAAGGCATTTTCAAAGAGTCTGCAGGAGGGAGTGAAATTAAGAGCACATGAACCACACGTCACATGATGTAATCATCCCTGAGGCATTATTTATGCTTATGTGCACGTTTGGGCAAACAAATTTTTTCCTTAAGCTTCCTCTTTCCTTCCTTGCTTGGGGACTATTTTTCGCTCCTCTCTCCGTGCCATTTGCTCTCGATCAGACACACACAGGCAACAGCCCACGGTTGCACCTGCTGCTGTGAAATAGTTTGGGGCTTCATGGGAAATGGATTTGGCGAGAGAGAAATGCCGTCAGTGCTGCTAAGAGGCGGAGTGACCTCGCCTGCCTGCTAGTGAAGTAGCCACTCTCCTCTCTTGTCCGTCTGCAGCTGTTAACGTAGTTGAAAAGAGACCTGCGGTGCTTCCAGGGCCCGGGGTTGGCATTAACTGTCTTTGCTTAAGCAGCCATCCGATTCAGGAATACATGATCTTCCTAAAGGTAACCTCCATTACACAGGCTAAGCCCTTATTTCTAGAAACTACTGTGACTGGAGACACGATCAGGGTGGACAGGACACTTTTCCTCTGTGACGTTATTTCACTGGCAGAGGAGAGTGGATAATGATCACATAAATTGGAGCATTATTCTTTATTTGTCCTGCACTTTTCTGTTAAATTACGGAGCGCTTTTGAGACATTAAAAGCAACAATAAATAAAAAGCTGGTACAGAGTGCAAATCCTTGCAGGCTGGAAGAATACAACAAATGGGAATATAAAGTAAATAAAAGGGGTATAAACAAATAAAAAACAAAGCCTATTTGTAAAAAAAAAAAAAATGTTCTGCTAACAGCTCTGATACCTCTGCCCAGGAAGGTTTTATTCTAAACCTCAGTAATCACACATTAGAACCCAAAATACAGCAGTTGACTCCAACTAAAAACACGTTTTAACAAAAGAATATCATGAGCATTATGGAATTTAAATACACACATTACAGACCTGGTATCATGTGCCATTTACATATTTACTTAACATAAAACAGACATGTTGCAGGTATTGAGAACAGTGCGTGACTTTGCAAACTTTTTTGACTTGTATCAGCAGCCTGAGGAAGTTCGTAACCCTTTGACTCACACATGCATGCATGTCCTTTTTTTCCAGGGTATGATGATCTGTTTTTCACAGAAACAAGTTAAGTCATATTTTCACAATAGAGAGGAGTAAGCTGGCTGCTAAGCGTGATTTTCAGCAGAATTATCTAAGTGAAAAGGGAAATAAATATCACCTTGATAAATAATGTTTTTTAATATGTTTGGTTTGTAGCGCCAGGAAGCAAGCAAATGGAGGCTGACTATCTTCAGTCTTGTCAGCAGTCTAAACTGGACTAACTGTCTGACAGGTGATGAGAGGCGGCAGCAGCAACGCTAAACTGACGAGCTGTCATGCAGTATTTTCTCCTGGATATCGGTTTGCGAAAAGCTGCTGCCTGTGTTCATTCGTAGGATCCTTTATTTTGGCGGGGGGGAAGTGGATTTGCTCGCTTCAGCTGGGTTTGTGAACAGGATTTTGGTTTCTCTGCTCTATAACCTTATTTTCTCAGTCATGCCTGGCAGGTTTTTATTGTTCATCTTAGGAAAGCTTTCATTTTTCATTGGTGTATTGACTCTAAGCACTTGGGAGCTCTGATAAAAAGAAGTACGACGTATGTTTTACGACTTGACTGTCTCATGCTTTGAGGCTGTAAAGACATGTCCTTCCACCTGTTATTGATACAAAGCTAAATGATCTTCTTTGTCAGTGACAGAGGAGAAAAATAACTTTTTCATCTCCCAGCCACAGTGGCTTGTAAATCCCCAAATTCAAAAGCTGCTTTCAAGTTTTTGAGGGTCTACCTGGCAAAATGAAATTGTTATTTTTAACCTTTATCTCCCCCAGGAAAAATAAACAATGCATGGATGCTGTCTTGACAGTGCCACTCCTTCAAATTCATCGACAAATTAAAGAATGCCCTCTTTGTCCTCCCCAGGTGCCATCCTGGGACGCTCGGAGACACAGGAGTGCGCCTACTACAACTCCAGCTGGGAGAAGGAGCGCACCAACCGCAGTGGTATCGAGCCCTGCTATGGCGAGAAAGACAAGCGGCGACACTGCTTCGCCACATGGAAGAACGTCTCTGGGACTGTGGAGGTCGTCAAGCAAGGCTGCTGGCTGGACGACGTCAACTGCTACGACAGGTACGCAGGAAGCAGCAGAAAAGACATCCAGAGAGGCATCCAGCTAATAATGTCTGAATAAAAGACTAGAACATTACCAAATCAAAGTCAGGCTATCAACAAGTCGGTTTGTAAAACAAAAAAGCATTAGTGGTGTCCTCAATTTAGTTATGACAAGTCTTGCACATGTGCATTCAAAAACAGGGTTATTAATGTGACCTAAAAAAATACTGCATCCTTTATCCAACTCAGTTGGACTGCTGCCCACTTTTAGTTTAAAAACCTTCCTCACCTGCTTTGAAATAGATAGTTTTTTATGTATATTTTAGTTCCTGTTTAAATTCAATTCCAGGCAGCATGTAAAAGTTCCTCAAAAGTCTTGCATTTGGCTCTCAGTGACCTGCAAATACGCTTTTGCAATGTGAAAACGTATCAAATTTCTGCTGTTGATTTTATGGGAAGTTTATGGTATCATTTCAACATACTGTAGGTAAAGAAAATGTAATTAAGCACCATTTTAATAAACTGAATACTGAAACAGAATCCATGATTTGGGATTTTGGTAAAAACAAACAAATTGTTTGTCAAACTTAAAAGATATCTACCAATATATTCATCTACTGCTCCAGCACTAGCAAATGAAAACTTTTGCACTTTCGGATGCCCCGGCAGCTCACCTGGTAGAGTGTGTACCATTAAGCCTGAGTCCTTACCGCAGCCCGGGCCCTTTGCTGCATGTTGTCCCCTCTCTCTCTCCCACCTTCCCTGTCTCTCTCTGCAGCCCTCACTATCCAATAAAGGCAAAAATGCCTGGAAAAAAAATCTTTAAAAAAAACAAAAACAGAAAGCAGCAGCACAAGTCCCTCAAACAAGGCAATACCAGCACATAATGAGGCAGGTTCAACTCGAAATACGCTTAATATCTCCCTGAGCCCCATTTTTGTCCCTCTGTGTGCTTCCCCATCTGAATGACTTGCACAAGGCAACATTTTACATTACCACAGCCCGAGGAAATATAAATTGCTTTGTGAACCTCCACTGAAAATGGATTCAGCCTGATTGTATGCATCCAAGCCCAGAACAGTAAACAGATATTAATAGAGGGTATTATTATAGTTTCTTCCTTGCTAGAACATCAACCTGGCACCAGATGCTGGTTTGAGCCGGTTCCGCTTGTGTTTTCCTTTGATTCCTGAGCGATAAAGTTGCTGTAGATTCTGCTGCCCGCACAGTTTGGGTACCTCTGCTCAGACGGCGCCGCCTCGCCTCCCTGGAGAGTCCAGAGCAAGTCGAGGGCGGCTGCCACTTCCTTTGGCTTTTATCTGATGACTGTGTGAGTGTGAAAGAGAGAGTGAGTGTGTGTGTGTGTGATTGTTAGTCTACGTGTGTCTGTTTGCGTGTGTGTGTGTGTGTGTGTGTGTGTGTGTGTGTGTATCGGCGTGTGTGGGAGTTATTTTATAAATGTTTTTCTTTCACATCTTCTGCAGCAGAGAGGGAAGGGAGAGGAGTGTGTGTTTGTGGTTAGTGCGTGCATGGTCCAAGTGTGTTTGTGCATGTTATGCTTTTTAGAAAACATCATGTCTTCTGCAGTGAGTCCATGGAGAAATGTGTGAGCACATGCAGCTTCATTTGAGCAAAAGAGTTTTTTATCTGCGTGCACACACGTGATGTTTTTGTGCGCGCGCGTGTGTGTGCACTCACTCGCACTTAAAAAATTTAATTGCTTCCTTTGCAGTGAGCAGAGAGGAAAGAGAGGAGAGATTTGTGAGTGTGTGTGTTTCTAATTTCCCACCTCCGTGTCCTCTGCAGTAACGAGTGTGTGGAGAGGAAGGAGAGTCCCGACGTCTTCTTCTGCTGCTGCGAAGGCAACATGTGCAACGAGAGGTTCATGTACGCCCCTGAAGCGCCCCCACAGAGCGACCCGCACCATTCAACCGCCTACAGTATGTACAATTCATCATACACACACACACAGCTATATTCCACTGAGAATTACAAGCAGTCAGTGCTTACACCACATTTGTGTTGCAGACACACCTAGAGTTGATTTTCTTTGGTCTGAGTTAAAAAGTCAGCTTTCTTATTATTTGTGTGTTTAAGTTTACACCACTCAATCACAGGTGAACCAGGAGTTGTGAACAAACACTCAAAAGCAGTAAAGTAACTTGTTACCTCGGCACTTGTACATATTTAGTTGAATATTTCTAAAGTATATTTTACGTTTTTTTCTCCCATCTCAAAACATTAACCCAACCTCCAGGCTTTTACTTTGATAGTCCTCCACAAAGTGTGTGATGTAAGGTACTGGTGCTCTGGATATTTGGCAGCTACTGGGCTTCCAGGTGTTAGAGGCTTAAAAAATAGGATTAGAAAAAAGGATTAGAGGCAGGAAAATAAAATTAACAAAAGACATGAAAAGACGTGCTTTAATTGGTGCAGCCGAGTTGAAATGGCAATGTTGTCACTTGGACAAAATGAACTAAATGTTGCAATATATAAGAATGAATCTTCTCATTAAAGCCCAAGATTTAAAAAATATCTATATTTAAAACATGTTTGTGCCTGATTGTGTGAAATCCAGTGAGAATGTTGCAGTTAAATCCATAGCCTTAATATTAATATATTTATTCTTGCTAATGTAGTATAATGTAGTAGGCCCAAAGCACTGAACCTTCTATCAATCTAAAAAACCTATAAGAGTTAGCACAGTGCCTGCTATCACTCAATATATAGTGAATGCCTGACATAAAGTTGCAGTAGCGGCCGGCGTCCGAGCGTTGGCGCTTTGACAGCACTGCCAAATCAGACTGTCACACCTTGTGATGGGAGGACAGGCTGAGCCAGCAGGCGTCACCCAGCGACTCCTACAGGGGTCGGGCACAGTTCAGAGCTCTGTTATTTTTGGCAGGCGGATTACGTTATGTCACGAGATGGATTTGCTAATCCTGCTGCGCGTGTGTGTGTGTGTGTGTGTGTGTGTGTGTGTGTGTGTGTGTGTGTGTGTGTGTGTGTGTGTGTGCATTGATATGATCCCTAAGCACAGAGGCAGTAAGCTTGTAAGCAGGGTTAGTGCTGCACTTAGAGATGATGTAGCACAATGTCAGGCCAATCAGGCATCCTGTTTTTCTATTCCTTTTGTCTTTCTTTTTTTTCTTTCTGTTTTCTCCTTGGAAATGTCCATAACTTTTAATATTTCATTGCTTTATTTTCGTTTGTGTGAAGACACAATAAGCCAGTCATGCGTCCTCTCGTTAATTTCTTATTTTTTCCACTTTTCTCTCTCTTTCTCTCCCCACAGCCACCTCCAACCCATTTTCCCAGAAACCTCAGCTCTTCAGCACTCTGCTTTACTCGCTGGTTCCCATCATAGGCCTGGCTGCCGTTGTCCTCTTCTCTTTCTGGATGTGGAGACATCACAAACTGGCCTACCCAGCTGCCCTCGTCCCCACACATGTAAGTCTTACCAGGGCGAGAGAATGAAAACTTTTTGACCACTTTTTTTTGTCTTCATCTTTGGTCCAACACTCATCACTGTAGTGCATCTCCAGAGGTCACCTGTCAATTAAACAGCGTGGCAGGGACTGTGGTGTCCTCTTTCTTCGAAGTTGCTGTTGATGCAGTTAGAGTTTCTCTTTTTGTCTGTTCAGCCGTGATGGCCATCACGTCCCACTTCTTCTCTTAATTGCAAACAAAGGGGAAATGTAAAACGCATTAGTTCCCGCGAAAGCTTGGAAATATATATAGGAATAACCAAGACAGTTAGAAGTTAGCCCTGTAAAATGCAGCATGCACAGAATTCTCGTACGGCAAGCAGGTCAAAAGTCTCAAATCATTTATTGCAGAAAATGTCTGACTCAGCTCTGGTCGATTTTGTTGATATTTATTTCCTACAGCAGTCAATGCTAATTACTTGCTCCTGTAAAAAGAAGACTGCTGTTTGAAGTTTGCAGTATGACACAGTAAAAACACTGTGCTCTGCCTTCTCTATATAACCAACCTTCAACTTCACCACTGATCTAGTTTCTCACTGGGCTGAAACAGCCTTGGCCTTTCCTGGCCCCGTGCAGCAGAGGGACACAGCTACGGTCAGCCAGAACAGACACACTGTGTGGAGAGTTTACGTTGGGATAATTGCTTTTTCACGTTCCTTCTTTCAAAGTTGTATAGAAGGATAAGAGGAGCCCTGGTTCTGTCTGTTTCTCTTTCTTCCTGAGCAAACACTTCTCAGACTTGCTTTGAATGCACCAGACTAGAGTGTCTGGAGATGACTGCAATTGGGAGGGTTCATACTGTGTTAAAAGCTTTCAATTCAAAATTCAAAGTGCATATTGGGCTCTTTAGGTTGAAATAATTGTTGGGAAATAGAGTTTTGACCCACATCTGATCGTGTACTCGTTCACCTTTCATTACTTCTCACTTATTCAAATTACAGTCGTTCTTCTTCTTTTTCTGTTCTGCCATACGTGCCATCATGTTTTTTCCATAGCTGTGTAGTTGGAAAAACCTCATATCTACACTTTTCATCATTTTCATGTCTTTACTTGAATCAGCCGGGTTTCATCACCTTTGTAAATATTTCTCAGATCTCTGTTCTTGTTGGACTGAGAATGAGACTGTTTTTCCAGATTCTTGATTCATTTAGTTTTTTTTTTTTTATGATTCTGCGGCGGTTTTAACCCGACAGCCGCAGAGCTGTATTCTCTGCTGCTCGCCAGCAGGGAAAAAATAAAACCCATGCCGAGCTTCCACCGTATGGAAGAGGAGTCAGGGGCCTCTGCATTATTGATGAGGCTTTATATAGGCAAACAAAACTAAACACAGAGACGCTCGCAGCTCTGCCTCAGAGGATGGTGGTGGTGGGTGGGTGGGGAGTGCGGGGGAGGGAGTGCGGAGAGACATGCAATTCTCTCAACTTAGTTATTGTATTTCCACAGTGCTAAAGCATAGCAGGCAAGAGATAAAAAGACAGTGACATAATACAATCAGGGAACAAATGCTAATGTGCCTTGGAAAAACAACACTGCTAAGAGGCTTATGAAACATCTCACCTGGAAACAGATGAATGAATAAATAAACAACATAAAACAAAACAAGATCGCGACCAAAGAAGAGCGGATCAGATAACTAATGATGGCACAGTGGAAAAAAACAAACCGAACAGCTAAAAGATTCATAAAATCACAAGGGGAAGAAAATGAAATAAAGTAGCCGGGATGGAACAAATGAAGTCATGCCGGATGTGTGTAATCATGTGTGCGTGCGCATGCAGAAGTGTATTAGTGCATAAATGAGTAGGTGTACAAGGACAGGAGAAGAAAAGGAGGTCACTCGTACAGGAGTGTATTTAAAAGTCAGCTCATATGCTTTTCTGGAAGGAGGTGATGCAGTAAATCCCACCTGCCTGCTGCTTGAAGGAGGCTAAAACAAACACAGACATATTTGCAATCACTATCTGATGCACATGAAGTTGTTCTGGCGTCCATCGCTTGTTTTGTAATCGATTAAACTGGGTTTTTCAATATAGTAGATGGAGAGAAGCCACAGAGAGAAGAGAGATGGATGCAGCGGGAGGGGAGATGTGGAGGGATTTATTTCTATCTTCTGTTTTTTGGCAGGGTTGTTGAAGAATGTGTTTTTGTGTTGCACCACAGGCTGTATAAAAAAAAAAAATAAATAAAAAAAAAAGGAGAGGTGACTCCGACAATCACTCAGACAACATCTCACTCTTGCAAAGTCATCGAGGACAGCTTCTAGCAATTCTTGCACCGTTGAGAGTAAAAACACACCGCAACCCTCGCCTGTTCCACCACAGGTTACTGAATTAGGCTGTGCAATATCTGCCTGATTAAATCACACACACACACATATATATATATATATATATGTATGTATATATATGTGTGTGTGTGTGTGTGTGTGTGTGTATATATATATATATATATATATATACACACACACATAATATAAGAAGGCATTTCAGGACTTTTTCTGGACTATAAGATATCTGAAATTAGAAAAATAAGCAACATCTACTGTTAAAAATGGGTAACGAGTAAGCGTATATCACAAAATACCAAACTCTTCCTTTAAGTCACTCTCTATGCAAGTGTTGTCCAAACGCACTTAACAAATTGTGGGCGGCGTTTTTGCAATTCACCGTGCTAACACCGCTAAAACACTTTGTCAGATGAAATTTAAATAATTTGTCTATATTTTTAAAGGAGACATCAGTTGCATGAAAAACTCCGTCGTGTTTTATATTAACTTTCAGCAGCTCGGTGAAACTTCAAAAACAGAAGATATTTTATGCATGTAGTCCAGTGGGCTGGACTTCCATTTGTGCTTTATCATGCATTCATCAGAGCATAATGCACTCTACTTGGTCATGTATTTTTAATGTGACAGTAACAAATTGCACACACCTGTCGCTAGTTAGATATTCAAACGTCCTGCGTGTATGGGAAGTCATTATAGTTCATCATAGGTGTTGGTGGTAATAGAGCATTTTTTCCCCGTTTCCTAACATGTGTGCCAACTACAATCTTTTAAAATGGGCAGAGCTCTGCATCACACTGTGCGCATTTAATCTAAATCTGTAATTAAAAGGAGCAGGAATGTGATTATATCATACTCAAGCAGCTGCAGTCTGAACAGAGCCAGAGACAAAGGCCTAACATATACACAGTGCTGAGTTCTGATTTCCTCAGCTTCTATTTAAATTTTTTCAGGATAATATGACACTTGAACTTCTTAATACTTCTTAATACTAGTTGTTTTTCATGTTTATGATCCAGCACCTGAAGCTACTGTTGCAAATTGGAAATAAGCAATAGGATCATAAGCTAAAGGACTGAATTGTGAAATTCAAACAACATAAAGTAATAATAAAATAGATGCATAATTACAAATTTAGATTTAGAAGCACAGTCAACTACATGCATAGAATACCATCACCCCAGAAGTTCTAATGATGTTTGATTTTCTGCATTGAATTTGGTTTCATCTTTCTCTGCGAAGAAGAGTTTATAGTCGGTTAATGAAAAAATACATTGTTGCTTGTTACAAAGTTGCTGCCATTATTTTCCTTGCAAGGTAATGAAACATGCAGTCTTCATGATGCAAAAATAATTGTTGCCTCTTCATGATCATTAATGGATTCATTATCACGGCTCTGTTCTTTAATTTTACGATGCAAGGCACTGAAGGAAGAAAGGAAGGAAGGCAGAAAAAGAAAGAAAGAAAGACAACCTAGTGAAAAGAGCTCCTGCTGTACTTTGACATAGAGTCGTCAGCTTTACATTGGGCCAGGCTGGAGGTGGAGTTCATAAAGAAGAAGGCGGGTTTATCACATCAAAAAGTGCACGTTTGACTTCCTTGCACACATACTTCCTTTGTAGACTCTACAACCGTTAAAAAGATGAAATACGGTGTGAAATGCAGGGAAATTATATGCGGCAAAGTAACTTTATTGCACACTGTCATTATGTCATAATCGTGGTCCATCATTGGACTGCGTATTTGCCACCAAGCCTCCATTATTCACACCACAGTGCGAAGTGGAGGCAAACTGGAATTGATTCTGTCTGAGTACACAGACCCACAGCTTTCACACGGAGGAGAGGCCTGGAGCACTTAAACACAAGTCTGGCCATTTTTCAACCTGGACCCTATATTCTTACCTCTATCCATCTCGCAGATTGATTCTGACCAAAATCTCATCAATTGCTTTATTATGGACCTACTTACCTCTTGTTTGTCTGGGTGCAGCTTTCCAAAGAACTCCTAAAAGGCCAGTGGACTCCAAATATCCTGAAAAGCCCCTAAAACCATGACTTTCTCAACACTTTGAATGCTCCAAAATGATTTGTTAAAGAAATTAAAATTATTTGACATTGAAGTGTGATTGTGACTTGACTGTTGCTTCACTGCCTCTTATTTTCTCTTTGCTGGGCAACTGCAGCTGTTCTGCACATGTGTTGCCATGTGAAATGCCAACGAAATCTATACATTACAGAGCGAACTGTGAGTAGGTTGAGAATGGCCTACTTTTTTTGTGTTTGGGGTTGGTTTTTTACACCCAGAGCTATGCTTTAAATCTCCTCAGCAAGGGATTTAAGTTACCTAACATTCATTTGTTTTCCATATAGCAAAATTAAAAACCTTACTGCAGATACCACTTATTACGGGTTTGTACAAAGTCTTAATGCTTAATTTTAACAGTTATGTTTTTAAGGTTAGGAATATGCTTGAAAATGCTTGATTTTCAACATAATCTGGTGTTTCATCATCGACACAATCACTCATGTAAACCAAAAATCTTTAAATCTTTGAAATGAAACGATCCCGTCGTCATATTTGTTTGTTGTCTCCTGGCATTTATAGTAACAGTTTAGATGTGATGATAAAGGCTTCGAGAGTCTGGACATTTTTGGTTTAGGTGCCTTGAAAGTGCTTGAATTTTACTCTTAAAAAGCTGTACAAACCCTGTTCATAGAAAAACATTTTTATGTTTCTCAAAGTAAGATCTAAAAAAATGTAATACATCACCCAGGCCTTGTTGAGAAAGACATTTCGTCTTAATATCCTCGGTCGAGGGGCTTTCATTCACTTTCTTAACCCAACATTTTTATGTCTTTTCTGGGTACATTGGAACAGTTTCATGCTTCTGTCATCAGGATGCTGTTGCTCTGAACTTTGCACTTATGTTTGTTTGGTTTCACTGTGATCTAGAAACAGTTTTTTTTTTTTTCCTTTTACACATTGTTCAATCCATTTTCACCATCGCTTTTGAAGCCCTGGTCTAGAGTACGAGGGGGAACAAAAGGTTGTTCAAAGACGACCCATCATCTCCTACCATCTGCCTCTATTTCATCCACTAACTGACAGAAAATAATTTCTCTGTTTGCTTCTTATGTTCCTTTTCAACAAGCACGCCTTTCACATTATGGTGGAGGTAAGAGCAGTTCAATTGAAGTTGAAACACTATTAGTTTCCCCCCCTTTTTGGGTTCAGAGCTTGGTATGAATTCTCCACCTCAATCCCAGACCACCATTTTGTTCTTCTCTTTGCTTTTTCGACAGCGTCTTGTTTACTCGGTTCGTAACACATTTCTGTCTGTTGTTCTGTTTTTTTTCTGCCTGGGTTTTTATTGCATGGATGGATTTCGTTTGTGTTCCCTGCTGAAAATGTATTGTGCATGGTGGAAAGTAGCCAAAATGGCTCTGAATGCAGCCCCCTTTCTTGTATGAATGTCCACCTGTAATGTTTATGTAACATTGTGTGTGATGTGACCCAGTTTCCAGAATGGTATCTGCCAGACCTATGGCTCACCATGTTCCCCATGCAGAGAGACAGAAACTGAAACTGCAGCATGCTTTTCCATCCTAAAGCAGACTGAGGAGGACTGCAGATACATTTTGCATAAGTAGGAGAATTTCCACTTACCTGGAACATTTTCATCATTCATTCAAGTCAGAGAGTGTAAATTAGTTAAGTACAAGTGGAGCATAAGCCTTTGCAAATGTACTTTGGCTTAAAATTTATCGTGCTGGAGTAGAAGTATGGCTGCAGACATTACTTAAAATCCCCATTAAAAAAAAGAGAAGGTAGCTCACTAAATAAAACCCAGACTCTCTGAGAGTTTAGACCCTGGCTTATTGTCGGCCCAGGCTTCATGGTTAGCTCTCTTTTTAAGGTCATGTCAACAACTTTTTGATATGACCTCAAGTTTTATGGTCATATCAACAACAAGATATGACCTTAAGATATGAGTTTTGGAGGCTAAAGTCCAGAATACATGCCCCTTGTACTTTTATGCCTAAAAATTGGCATTTTGATTCTGTTATGTCTACGCATACTTATCTGCACCTAAACCCAGGACAAACCAAACCAGACCTAAAGGACCTGTTCTGATGTAATAGATGAAGGTGTAACCCGATTAGGCCATGGGAGATGGTTTAGGGTTGGGAAGAACGGCGTGAAGCAGCAGATTCTTTTTTCCTGTTTCCTGTGGTCTGCTGACTAAGTGTAATGCGCCCCCGTTTGAGGCCACGGCGCCCTGTGATCGGACAAGGGATCCGGTGACTCCCGAGGGAGTCCTGGCTGGGCCGCCTCGTCAGGCCAGAGCCCGGAAGGCAGACAAGAGTTTCCAGAAACAATGCAGACACAAACAAAGAAAAGAGTCCTGCACTGACTTGTTTGGTGTGTGGATCTAGAAAAAGAAAAAATAAGAAAAATCCAGGTACCAGCAAGTTTTAATTCAACTCATTCTCCTCTCATTCAGTACATTCTCATATATACAAAACAGCATTGAAAACAGATGTAGAGACACATTTCTGTGATACTATAGATTTGTTATTTTGGTTGGTACAATGTGTTCTTGAAGATGCTTTTCAAGGTGCCAACTTGGGACCGTTTGGGCCGCTCTGTAATCCAACCTCAGCACCATCGAGGGTAATTTTCCCCGTCATTTGGCTGGCATTCGGTGTGAAAGCAGCGCGTAGAGACAGCAGGTCTGCCTCGCAGCTCCGTGTTAGAGGGAGAAGGCTTTAAGTAAACACACCAGTTCCCACTCGACTCCTCCATTCCCCCTTGCACTGCCAGGCAGCTAGTGAAAGACACGGACACTCTGCTCCATATTTCATCCAAAAAGACTAGTTTTTCCTTTATTCTTTCAGTGCTTCTTGTTAAATAGGCATCTGCAACTTCTACTGCAGTAATGTGTACTACTACAACTTCCACTCAATAACGGATAAGCCTGGATGAAACTTCGTCATCCCTGGGTTAGCAATTTGGTCATTTTAGGAGCAAATAATACCATATAAATTAGATATTAACAAGACTAAGAGTCTATAACTATGCTCTGTGAGTCTGTACTTACTGCACTTCAACTAACTTCAGCCTTTTAACATGCTCACAATGACAATGCTAATATGCTGATGTTTTAGATGTTAGCAAGAAAATTTTGACCTGATGGAGGCACTGGATGAAAAGTCAAGGGACCAACAAAGTTATTGCAATTCTTTTTGTGGGGGACATGAATGTGTGAACCAAGTTTAATGGCAGTCCACCCTATAGCTGTCAAGACATTCCAGTCTTCACCACAAATGTCAACCTCATGGTGGCGCTAGAGAAACCTTCAGGGGATCACCAAAGTAATTAGGATTCATGGTCTGGAAACCATGAATTTCTCATGGCAATCTATCCAATTGTTGTGAACAAACTGATGTTAATACATCAGGACATGTTGTAATTGTACAAAAGGTAAAGTCCTCAACTTATTGACTTATTGAATTTAAGTCTCTGTTCAGTCAAACAGTAGTAACTTTTTTTGTGTGTGCACCTGAGGCCAAAGTTCAGGACCTGGCATAACATTTAAAATCGATAAAAATCAAACCCATAAATGCTACTAAATGATATACAGTTTGCTTCTGCAGCCACAATAGTCTTGTCAGGACAGGCGGTAAAAGCTGTAGCCACTTCTCTCTGTTTTACTACTCGTGTAGTTAAATGCTTCTTGGCTTTAGCTCATTTTTCACAGTGGGAAGACTTGGATTTCACCGATGTTTGTCTTTGAGAAAAGTTGGGTGCCAATACCTCCACAGTAAATTGAGCAGAGTTAACCCGTGTGTGCTGAAATGTACCTTTTTGTATTCCTCACACAACCAAATGAAGTCATTGGTGTGAGTGTTTCTATCTGTTAAATCTCGTCTGTCACTCGTATCGGTAGCAAACCCTGTTACGCAAAAGGGGGCATTTTATGGGAAGTTAGAAAACAGACTCAGATTGACAAGCGCTTTTGATATATTGTCACAGTGTTTGAGAGGATCCTGTGGGCCTCAGGGTCTTGAAACTTGCTCCAGCTTATCAAGCACCTTATAAGCCTTCAGTTCAAGTAAAAACATGAACATTGGCGGCGTTGCAGGGGGAGAGCTTTTTCTTTTTTACTGACAGCGGCATGATACAGAGGCATGGAAGTAAAGTCGAGATTTTACAGCAGCATATCTGGTTTCATCAAAGGCCATCAGTCATGCGCTAGTCTTTCTCCTCTACCTTCTATCCTTTTGGAAATGTGACTCCCTCGCTGCATGCTTCTTTTTAACCTTCCCCTCTCTCTCTCCTTTCTCTCTCTCTCTCTCCTCGCTCGCCCTCTGTCCTTCTCTGTGAAGTCACATGTGAAAGTGATCAGCTTAATCCCGATCACCAGCTGTGTTTAACCTACTTTAGATTTGGAACACTTGGCTTCCTTTCTTTCACTTTTGTTTATATGGGATTAGCATGAACACACAAGCACACGCATGAGGTTTGACCTGCCAGGGTTAGACCATTTATGGAACCATTTATTCATTTGATTCGGTAATTAAGTCTGCCCTGCTTCATATTTATTCATGTTAGAGCCTCATCTGTTTTTTTATATGCCTTGCTCAGTTGTAGTCAGGGTTTTAGATACTTCCTTCAGCAGCTCATTGGATTCAAACTGGCAACCTTCCAGTTACAATCCCGCTTCTGTAAACCCAAGCAAATGTAGCCCTGAGAGGTTTAATTGAATTTCAAATGAATAAATCCAAACCCTGCTCTGTATGCTGTGTCCTCACTGCCAGAAAACTTCACAGTAATAATAATAATGCTAAACTTAAACATGCAGCACTTCCTAAAGCAGACTTTCCAAAGTGCTTTAGCAATCAAACGAAGCAAACAATAGACCCATAAAATAAATAAAGCAAGTCAAAAAAAAAAAAAGCAAAAGCAACGAGGCACCACAACATAAAAGATATAGAAAGAGGCTAAAAACAGCACATTGGCAAAAAAAATTATAGGAGAGCATCATCACATAAAAGCGAGTCTGTAAATGTAATTTGTAAGATGTGATTGAAGATGTGAAGATGATAGTGATTCTGCTGGCCTAAGCTCCTCCGGCACGTTGTTGCAGAGCCAGAAGCTCGGTCACCTTCAGTGTAAGCCAATGCTATTTTAATGCCTTGCAAAAAAAAAGAAAAAAGAGAGAGAGAATAAAGAATAACACTGTCCTCTGTGTCTTTTTCTCTCTCTGCCCTCTCGCTACAGGATCCCGGGCCCTCGCCCCCGTCCCCCGTTTTGGGACACAAACCGCTGCAGCTGATCGAGGTGAAAGCCAGGGGGCGCTTTGGATGTGTGTGGAAGGCCCAGCTGCTGAACGAATATGTTGCCGTTAAGATCTTCCCGATTCAGGTGGGTGTTGATGTTTTGTTGACTTCTGACCCCTTTTTGTGAAGTGTGTAGATGAAGTGTTTTAATAATCAAATAAAGACAAACAGAAAACTAAAAGAATAAATAAAGAATGTAAAAGATAAAGAAGAGTCTGTTTTTCCTGCAAGTGATGAGCTTGTTTCTCACGTAAAGTAGTTCACTTTTTGTAAACTTGTTATATTTAATCATTTCTAACACTCCTTGTCACCACCTTGCTTTTCTTCTGCAAGCTATATTTGATACCTTTTGTTAATAGGGTGGCTTGATAACAGAAGTAACATCTGTATGTCTCTCTGCTCTTTCCAGGACAAGCTGTCTTGGCAGAACGAGTATGAGATCTACAGCGTGAGCGGCATGAAGCACGACAGCATCCTCCACTTCATCGGCGCCGAGAAGAGGAACAACAACCTGGACCTGGAGCTGTGGCTCATCACCGCCTACCACGACAAGGTGCGCTGTCGTACTTATTGATTCATTTTTTGTTTTATAACATGAGGATAAGGCAGTAGCTAATATTTTGAAGAATACCAACAATAGTGAAGGCTTTTCTCACATACATTATGTGTTGTGGAGGTTTTACATTCCTCAAATTTTGAATAAACATCTGCATCCTTTTCACCTAAACAGTACATGCAACTAAAGCTAATTAACTGATAAAAGAAAGTGTAAAACAAAAGTCCAAAATAAGATTTTTAAACCAACTTCTAAGCTTAGTTTAAACCTGACAACCTAAGCTAAGCTAAGCTATCTTTAACCCAACACTTCCTGCATCTGACAGAGACATTAGACAGGGTTACAGCAATGCAGAGGAGTGAAAGCACCTAACTGTCTAACTGAAACTTAGGCAAATAAATAAGTCCACAAGGTTCCACAAATGAACAGTAGGTTAGGTGTAAAATTCAGACACATTCACTTAGAAAGAAGAAGAAGTCCAAAAGAATAAAAATAGACCAAAATATGCCACTGGAGAAATCTTATTCCTGCCCAGCTGCATGCAAACGCCTGTTTTCCAGTGTACTACAGCATATGTAAACAAATTCTCTGATTGCCCCCCTGATTTCTTCAACTAACCAGGCTGTTTGTGTCCATGTAAACACAGTATTATAGTGGTCTTTGTGTACCGTCTCATGCTTACTGTACACATATCTAAAAATCTCCAGGGCAGGCAGCTAACAGACGTGTAAACACTGGAAAACGGGGAAACATGCATGAAACCTCCACATTGTATTGATTCTGTTTGGCGCCTTAAGAGCTAATCCATAATTACAATATACTTCATGTTGGGGTTTTTTCTTCTTTTTTTAAGCCTTGTTTATCCAGAGAAGGTGTACTTGAGGTTTGTTAGCCCCGTTGTGCTTCACTCACCCTCTCAACCACAGTCTTTGTAGCATTTGGGGCTTTAAGTGCCTCTGTGTTTTGAGGGTCATTACCGACGAAGTGGAGAGTGATTCTCGTACACTTCACTTGGTTGAATTTCGCAGCCAGACCAAGAATTTGAATCACCGGGCTTAAGAAACCATCCCTGCATGAATAAAGGTTGAAAAATTAAAGGTTGTGTGGGTGTGGCGGCGAGGCTTTAACCCAACAATACAACTCTTAGTAAGCCACTTAACCCTGCAGAATTTCTACAAGTGCTACTTTCGAAGCTCTCCAAGTAGAAAATAACATTGAAGAAATATGTTTTTAAGGAGTTTCAGGAAAGGTCATAGTACCAGCAATATATAAGATACCCAGTTTTAGTGCCTTGTCAAGCATGCACTGTAATTATTTTGTAAGCAGAAGTCCTCCAGGATACATAACTTAAACTCTAACCTACAAAAAGCTCTTTCCTTCCTGCCAGATTTTGAGAGCAGGTGTCAAAGTGTTGGACACCTCGGGTTGGACTGAACCTTAGCTTGTGTAACAGCTGGAACAGTGATTGCAGAGTTCAGGTCTCCTTGACAGATGATTTATGCCTCGATGTTTGATGCATCTAAGCAGCTCTATGCGTTGGGATTTGTAGTATCCGTAGCATGCAGTGGCTTGCCTTAAAGGATACAAGCTCCTCCAAAACTCTCTGTATTTGAATCTTTTCAGATTTTGGACAATGCTGAGATATTAATAGCTGTCAATGTCTTTTAAAGGGATATTGTTCGATTGGTCACTTGCATTTTCACAATTTAACAGAAATGAACACGCCATTGAAAATAATGAATGAACCCAGGTATAAACACACACACACACACACACACACACACACACTCACACACATTGGAAAGCATTTCTCCAAAAACAGGAGGACTTGAACTGATCAGATTAGATTTATTTTCTACATCTGTTGGAGCTGCCTGCCCTCTAGTGTTCACTCCTGCAACTACGTCTGTCTTTGACCTCAGCAGAAGTGACCTTGTATCATATTGACATACATTATGTAAGAACAAAGATGTTGTATAAAGGATACAGGATGAGAAAGATACAGCTTGAACATTAGGGTTGAAATCTTGGCTATAAATTTCTTCTTTGGAGCCAAATCTCCCATTATATATCTATTTTTCTTTACTGTAATATTTAATATAAATGCATGTCTTCAAATGTGACCAGTATCTAAAGATGCTCAGCACCCATGCATACAAATCTTTTTTTTTTGGCAGCGGCCACGTGATGAAAGATGTATCACTGCAGAGTAAAATAGTATAAAAACTTTCTGGAAATTTAAGCAGGTCTTTGCAGATAAAGAGCCTGCGTGCTCAGCAAACCTTCCCTTGATAAATAGAGATTAAAGAACAATGATCAAACACCACGAGTAGATAAATGAATAGCATTTATCAGAGGTCTCATTACTCACCAAGAACAATAAATGTGCAGGAAGTTGGCTTGGTGACAAAGGCCACCTAAGGACTTCACTGTGGTTTTAAGAGGACACCCAGTAGGCAGTACATTTTATTTATCACCCATCATGGAAAAATGAAGCTCATAATCATCCCTAAAGTTTCAGTATTGTACAATCAAGCAAAACTTGGATATCTGTTCCAGTAGAAGCCGTCAGCTTAGCTGAATTCAGCCGTGTTGTAAAGACATTCCTTTATTGCGGAGTCCCTTGTGAAAGACAATACTACCCGCAAGCTTTACTGAATTTCCACCCATTAGGGATATTGCTGTTACCATGGAAACGTTGCTCTCTCCAGCCATCACTATACTATTATTAAGCATTATTTATTCTTGCATTATAGTCTAAGCACTTCTTTTGATGTCGCCCATATTTCCAGATGTGTTGAGTACGTAGATTCACTGTGAAAAAGAAATATTTAAATGTATTTAAAAAATGTAGAAAATATTTCCTGGTCTTCAGTTTTTTCGTTTGTTTTATCCTCTATCATAATAATGCTTTGTAATAAAGTGAAATTTATTAGAAGTAACTGCTGATGTCATAGCATTTTTGAAGCGGTTTACTTCCTAAACAGGTAAAGCTTTGCAAAACATCATCTGCATGATTACTGGGTTGGCCATTTTATGCTTCTATTAGAAAATGATTGTGGAGAGATGACAGCTTCAGTCACAGAAACATTATTAAAATATTGACAAATGAAATTTAGACACTGATTTGTTTCCAAAATAGATTTGTGGTTTTACCCCCCTTATTGTTTCTACTGCTTCATAGCAGTTTAAAGCTAGCAGGGTTATTGAAAATGGCCCGGAAACTCAGATGTTTGACGTCTATTCCTCTCTCTCTCTGCTTGGTAAACACACTTTATCTCTCCCTGTCTTTCCGCAGGGCTCGCTGACAGACTACCTGAAGGCCAACGTGGTGTCGTGGAATGAGCTCTGCCACATCACTCAGACAGCAGCCCGTGGCCTGGCCTACCTCCATGAAGACATCCCAGGACACAAGGACGGACACAAGCCTTCCATCGCTCACAGGTACGCTGTCCAGATACCTGGGAATTTCTCCGCTTCTATCAAGACATTGGGATCATTTTGACATGCTTTGATTCTGGCTGCAGGAGATGTTCTGTTAGGCTCAAGGTGTTTTCTTTGTTTCTTTTTGTGTCTTAGGGACATTAAGAGTAAGAATGTGCTGTTGAAGAATAACCTGACAGCCTGCATAGCTGACTTTGGCCTTGCCCTGCAGTTTGAAGCGGGAAAATCAGCAGGAGACACACATGGACAGGTACAGTTTACAGTTAAACGGTCAAATATGAACTACTCATCCACCTCTTCAGTGTTTCCTGCCTTTTTAGGTTACAAACTGGCTCCTCAAACCAACGCTCAAAGGAAAGTGGTTGTAATGTCTTGTGTACTGTAGGGAATTGTTTCACCATTACAAATATTGATTTGTGAATTTACCTGACAGTGCCTATGGGTGGCAGTGTTGGCCAACAATCTAGTAAAGGGGGCTTGTTCTGTTTTTGTGCAGGCCCCAAAGGTCTGGAAAATATTGGTAACTATTTTTAAACATCTGCAGGTGATAACAGATGTAGGCCATTCCCAGTTCTGTGTCACGGGGATCACTTTACAGATCCCTGTGACACAGATATGTTCTCCCCACTGTTTAATCTCATCTGAACCCCAAGTTTTGAGTCAAAGAGAGCCAAACTCACACAACATTGCTTTTATTTTAATATTTTGAATGAAAACAAACAACAAAAAACACGCTGAAATCCTGTCATTTGAACTGATTCACTGTTTTGGTTTGATGTATCTGCCAACTAAGCAACAACACCCATCGATGGCATCACTTTTCGCCATCTCAGCCCATCTGTGAGCTGTGTCGTGGCTTTTCTCTTCCTCGCTGCTGTTCATGTTTCTGTTCGGATGATGACCTTTGACCCTCTTGAACTGTTCCATTTTGAACCTGTAGGTGGGAACGCGGCGGTACATGGCTCCTGAAGTCCTGGAGGGCGCCATCAACTTCCAGCGCGACTCATTCCTGCGTATTGACATGTACGCCTTCGGCTTGGTCCTCTGGGAGCTCGCGGCGCGGTGCACCGCCGCTGACGGTGAGAAACACTGCAATCAGTTTGTTGTGTCCAGCGTGGTGTGAGTTGTGCACACAGTGTTATGTTAGTCCAGAGTCATTTTAATTTGGGACATGTGGCTGTGTGCTTACAGGCCCAGTGGATGAGTACATGCTCCCGTTTGAGGAGGAGGTGGGTCAGCATCCATCTCTGGAGGACATGCAGGAGGTTGTCGTTCATAAGAAACTGAGGCCCTGCCTGCGAGACTGCTGGCAGAAACACGCGGTGAGCAATGAGAAGAAGTTTTTGTTGTTGAGTTGTTAAGGGACGGTCCTGTACCTGGAAAATAAGACTGAAAAAGTCTAAAATGTAGTAGAAAACCTTAAATATGGTCATTTGTTTTGTTAAGTTTTTAAAGTTGTTTACCACATTACTTAAGTTTAATTTTGAGGCAAATAACCAGATGTAGTTAGATTTGTATTTATTATTTTTTCAAGGCAGTGTTGCGGAGAAAGGCACAAAATGGAAGGAGAGTTTCATTTTGTTCGTTTTTTCTGAGTATCTCTGGAAAATATTGCACCTTTTAAATCCCAAACTAAACAAAAAAGGGACCATGAACTCATCACTGAAGCTCTGACAGGCAGTAACGTTGATCTGCTGCTCTCTCTCAGGGTCTGGCCATGCTTTGCGAAACCATCGAGGACTGCTGGGACCACGAGGCCGAGGCTCGCCTGTCCGCCGGCTGCGTCGAGGAGCGCATCGGCCAAATGCAGCGCCAGGCCCCCATCATCGGCCCCGAGGAGATCGTCACTGTTGTCACCATGGTGACCAATGTGGACCTCCCGCCCAAGGAGTCCAGCTTATGATTGGCCGATCAACCGACACCGGATGAGCTAGCAGAAACATGGATCAACTCGAGGGGATGAACAGCCGACCCTGGTTGGTTGGCGTAGTGTTTTTTTTTTCTTCTCTTTCTTTCAGTTTTTATCCTTTTTTCTTTTTGTTCCTTTTAAGTGCAGGCCGCTACTCGCGTTCAGGAAACACCCTGCGCCCACCTCACCACATCAGTTGATATCCACCTCATTTTGATATGTGTGCCTGAGGATTTTAACATTTTAACGGTCGAAACTCTCTCGTCCCGAGCAAACGATTCAGGATATTACGACGACAGACGACGTCACCAAGTGATAGTGCTGACACGCTGGGACAAACACTTTTATCATGTATTGTTTTTATATACATACACACTCACATAGGAGGGCGACCTGTTCTGCTCGGTTTTCTACAGAGAGAGAAGATCTGGCAAGAAATTTCACAGAACTCTCAGTGCATTTTAGTGTAAAAAAAAATTTAAAAAAAAGAAAAAAGACGAGCACCTGGCTCTGGATACATTTGCTGTTTTCTCGTGTGCGTTATTGTTTTTTTGTTTCTTCTATTTTTTTTGTTTTTTTGAAGAAACGACTATCGTTCTGCCAATAAGCAACGGCTTCTGAATGTTTATAGTGTAATGCTGCTGTACATAGTGTATTATGGACCCAGACAACTTGGTAATCAAGCTTATTTTAAAGGGGTGAGGGGGGAGGGGGGTCCATTTTCAAGCATTATGACGATAAAAAACCATAAACCTCCTTCAACCAGGTATACCTCACTTCAGATGGACACAGTTTAAATTAATCCCTCTCCCTGTTCACAGTCATAGCTCACACTTTCCACAACCTTGGCTCTTGACATCCAAACAATCTGCTGTCAGCTGTGACACTCATGGGTAATGTAGTCAGCAAAGCCTCGATATACATGGCCATACACACCGTAAACACAAGTGTTTTCCTCCCCTTTCTCAGTTTCACGTTTAGTTTTGCTCCACTTTGATTTTTGACTGAATAACAACTTTATCCCTTTGTTAGTTTTTTTTTTTTTAGATTTTCTTCTGATAAGGGGGGGGGAAGCATACCCCCATGATGAAGTTGTCGTTTAAAGTGATTTTTCCGTTTTGGTTTGCCGTGTCAACGGAGTAGTAGTATCTATCGCTGACAAGCCTAATTTTGGCCGTGAGATCTGGATATACAGCATATGTATTTATATCTCTCTGGATTAGCGCTGGGTACCAACTAACGATACCTTTTGATATTTGCTGTCAGAGGTATTAAAAGGCTTCAAGATTGTCAAACTCTTGGAGCATATTCTTCTTGTTCTTATCATTTTGTGAAATCAGTTATGTGTGATCTGATTCTATGCTAGAAAAAAGCAGATTAACAAAATAGGTCGCCCAATATGTAGAGGTTTCAGATTTGAAGTGCAGTTTTGAGGAGGTTTCCAGGGGTACCCAGCCCTACTTTGGAATTATACCTGTATTTAGCTGAGCCAGCTTGCTTTTGATTTGATTGCACACATCTTTTTTGGATTACTATCAAGAGTTTCTGCTCTCTTTTGATACACCTCAGGAATCTTTGCTACTCACCACCTCCTCACATCCTCCACCTCCTCATCCTCATCCCGTCTCGGACTGGAATACCTCCTCTCTCGCTGATTCTTACGCTTCCTCTCTCTTTCTTGCCTCGTCTCGACTTGAAAGGTTTAGCCGTGCTGTCAAAAACAGTGTCTTCGCTGTCTTTAAGACCAGTCCAGATTTAATCTTAACACTGCTCCCTGACAGTTACATTTTAAACTATCATCTCTTCTGTCTCTAGAACCTGGTCGAACCTTGCCCATCCTTATATAGGTGTTTATTTAGTCCTAAGTCTGTAGAACCAATCTAAATCTGGTCAGTTAGTTAGCAGGTATTTATAGTGCCTGTAGAACCAAACATCTGGTCTGGCCTTAACCCTGAGAGCTAGTTAGTTTACCAGTGTTTCCACCTTTGTTAAGTCAAATGTTGCCCATACAACTTATTTGCTGCCCCGTGTGTTCACTGTCTCGACAAGCAAGCCAAATAAGCTCTAACTCTGACTGGTCAACTAGTTAACCAATCTCTCGACTGTTTTCAGAATTTAGTTTGCCTGTGTTGATGCTGTCTTTTTAACTAGACAGAGTTCTAGAGCAACTGATCAGACATTTCCACGTCTGGACTACTACCAGGATAGACAGCATGTCTTATGTCGTTCTCCAGAGTTAGACACGACCTGCTCTAAGTTAGCAGATTCAACAGTTTTCACAAAGCCTGTTAGGTGCATTTTTATGTTCCTCACACAGGGCTGAATTGAATGGTTTTCAAATCCTGCTGACAATAACCAAACGACCGTACGGCGAGCAGTTAGAGTCGAGCCGAGGAACCTCTCTTTCTCTCTTTCATCCTGGTGCCATTTCTACGTATCCATATTAGTTACTCTTGTAGATGTCAGGCAAAACGGATGTATCTGTCATTGTTGTGAAGGCAACAATGACATTTTTGAGTCTTTATTTCCTCTGAGGGACATTGAACACTGGTGCCGGCAGACCTGCAGTCTCTCCTCAAGCTTTGGGGCGGTTTCACAGGATACAGTTTAAAATCAAGCGTTTTAAAGTCAAGTTGAGGTAGTTGGAAATTCTTACAACATGAAGAAAGTTCTTCCTACCAAACCATTTCACATTCAGGGCAATACATAATTATGCTTTCTGTATAACATGCTTAGAATTTTAATCAAACGCTGTACTGTAGTGCTCGAAGAAATGAAGAGCACTACAGAAAGAATGAAGTAAACAAGTAAAACACTAAAAAATGAAATTGATTAGTGATCATTTCTGGAGAGGGGAGTCAAAGCACCTCCTCCTATTCTGCAAAGCAAACAAGTCTATAAAATACAGACTTTACCGAGCCAAACTAGCTTAATATTAACAGTTGACCTGATTAACAAAAGGTAATTTCCACCAAATAATCCAGGAACTAGAAGAACTAAAAAGTAAAGGATCTTCAGAGTTCAGAAACTGTAAAAGTTCCTTGAGCATGTTTGTATTTGCTTTAATGCTACACCTCTAAAACGGTGATGATTAGGTCAATCAGGACGAAGTGGCCATAGAAGTATGACAAGTTTGAGATATTATTTCAGCACATGATAGGACTACTGCAACAACACAGCAAACCTGAAGGAAGTTGAAGCCATCATCTTATTTACTTACTGTAGCACGAGTACGATATTTGCATCGATATCGCTTCCTTTTGCTGCTGCTGTTTTTCAATTAACTGCTATTCAAAACAGCCAAGCCAATGTCTAAGGTCCTCATGAAGCTTAAGCAGTCACGGACGATCACTACTGCAAACCCCAGCAGCCCTTCAATAAGTACTACCTCACTCACAGGGATATCTTTGGGGTAGAAAGTATGGCAAATAAACCAAAATCGCAACCAGGTTCCTTTAGTAGAAAAAGGATTAAAATTACCAAGTTCTTAAACTGGGGGGAAAAGTTCCAGTTTGGGGAATATTTCTTGGAGTAAACTCACATTTCTTCCCATAAGTTTGAGACAAGCTAGAAGGCTAAAAATAAGTTTACTCATTTTTGCTGTGACGCATTATCTTGTTCTGTGAGCATTTTCCATTACTGTACAAGGTTGCAGAACAGCAGAAGGCTTCTCGTTAAAATGGATCCTTGACATCTCAACATACGCTGACTGGCACAAACGTGAAACCACCAGTATTAACCTTTTTTTTGTCCCCCAGTTTGTGTCCTCAAACGCAAAACTTACTCACCAGTATTTCAGTAGCCAAGTGGATTTTAAAAACTGCCTCCAAATGTTGGTTGGTTACCTGCCAAAGTGGCTGGTAGAGTCGACAAACCTACCAGCCTCAGCAAAAAAAACATGCCAGCGTTTGTTTGGCAGTCACATCCCAGTACTGTAGGTAGATGGTAGAACATGTTCAGTGTTTGACAGCTTGAGTTTAAACTGCGCTCGAGAAACCGACCCAAACCGACAAATACCATTCAGGGATTCAGTACTATGCTTTTCTAAGTTCTTGCGAGTTATATGCAACCTGTGCCGCAAACCCTACACTTCTGTAGGATCAGCTGCAGGAGTGACTTTCAATATACACACACACACAAATAACTTGTAGCATTTTAATTTTTTTTTTTTTTTTTTAAATCCGTGACCTTGCATATTGATATGTTGTATTTATTTTTTAATTTACAGGCCTGAGGTTTAGGGGATCAGAGCTCAGGTGCGACTCGGAATAAAGTTGTAAGAGTTGGCACGATTTATGGTTGTAGTTGGGGGGGTTGGGGGTGGGTGTTTGGTTGTAATTCAGGAAATACTTTCATTAATTGAAAAAGAAAAGATATAAACTGTAACATGCTTCTTTCTATTCAGTCTATGGACAAACGACCGAGAATGAATGTTCTTCAGACTCCTGGATTCCAGTATTGTGTGTACTTTAATGGATTGAGCCCGGCCCTGTATAACTTTAGAGGGCTTTGCGTTTGGCTGGTTTCGTGTGATTGTGCCCTGTCGCTGTAGAAACTAGTAAAACCGACGCACTCAGAGATCCATTCATACACCTCTTGGTTCTACCTGCTGAAGATTTACACCAGTACCTGCTCCAAGGGCAATGCACTAGTTGGCTGACTGTACGGTCCAACCAGAAAGAAAAGAACAGCAAAGGCAAATTTTGCGCACTGTTTGATAGTTAGGCTCCCAAGTAGGATTTGAACCTCAACAGTCCTGTTGTACAAAAATAAGTATCAACGTCTGCTTCTGGCCTTCCCATTGCTTTGGCTCATCTTAAAATATCGATTTTTTTTCCTCCCAAGACAACAATCTACACAGTCTCCTCAATCTTTAAGATTTCAGTTCATCCAAAATACATTTCTGGGTTTGTTTGTCTTCATCTGAACCTGCGTCCAGATGTGAACGCCTCAAACACCACAATTTAGACGATTGGAGAAAGTCTTGTCTGCCATTTTGTCAAACCAATCACAGATGAACATCATTTAAAGGTGTATGAATGGGTTTTCTCATGCAGGCTTTACGTTTTTCTATCTCGACTTCCTCCAGCCCAGCACCTCACATTGCTGTGCATATAAACTACCAGTGAAACATTTGTGTCTTGTTGCCCCCACTATTTTAAGCAGTCTAGGATCTGTACAGACATGAGTACATAAATACCTGTATCAACTATATACTCTGAGCTGAATCTTTATAAGTGCGTGTTGAACTTCAGTGTTTCCTCTACATTCATTTATACTTTTCTTGTGTTTTGACTCAGCAGCAGGGCTTGGCCCGGCTGCAAAAAATTGTCCTTCACAATGCGAAAAATAACTTTAAGTTGAGCTTTATGTAAGCTAAAAGCTAGAGGCTCATTGGAGTACTTTGTATGGCATCCAAGAAAGCACTTAAGGTTTCCTCGGCAGAAAATAAATGACAAATAAACATTCAGCCCAGGGCGTTGCTCAAGGAGCCTACTCGGGTCCCCTGACATTTACATTTTGAAGAATGCCCAAAGCTCTTTGAGAGCAGTTGCAATACTACATATGTGATAATGCAATCACCCACTACAGGTATTTCATTCCAGCATCTCAATCTCCTGCTTTTCCCCCACTGTTGGTAAGAATTTTAGAGGAAACATTGAACTCCAATGACCTCGCCGCCAAGACTGTCTTGGCAGCAGGATGAGTCTGGTTGCCAGGCCTGAAATTTCTACAAAAAAAAAAAAAAAATCAAACACTACAAGCATTTTTGACCCCACATTTCTCGAGGCTCTCAAGTTGCAGCGCTGATCCAGGATCTGCCAACACAGCCTCTAATGGTAATGATGCTCACAGGGTTTCAGGTTTTTCTTTAAGGCTGGAAGAAACTGATAAATCTGATCATTTTTGGTCATGAAACTTTAGTGGGTTGTATAAAAAAAAAGTCTCTAAAATGATGAAAATGTCTTGTTTCTTTACTCCTGATACATGTGACTGTACGTTTTATGTTACTGACAAAAATGTGAAAATAGGACAAGAAACTAAGGTCTGGAAAACATCTAGGAAGTACAACAGAAGCATCTCACTAGGTGTTCTTGAACAAAAGTGAGTTTTTACCAGCTTCAGGGGTTGTCACCCTGACCTCTGACCTTTGACCTCCCAGTGAAGGGACACAGGAGGATTAGAGAAAAGAGAATTCCCTTCAAAAAGTATTATAGCAGAAAAGACCTTCAGAAACCCTGGATACATTATCGCAGAGGAGACAAAATTGATCCCTGATCAGCGCTGTGACTCTCGGCTAATGTTAGCCAGCCATGGTTTTTATCAGCTGAAGTGATCCACGTGATGTAAATAAATGTGTTTTTAGATTGTGAATGCTGATGGGTTTTTTTTTCATTCATTGATGGAATCACAGTCTGACTGAGATTATGTCATTCCTATTAATCTGACAACTGCAACGTATAAACCCTTTCCTGAAAAATAACTCGCATTTAAACTCAAGTAAATATTTATTATTCATTCATTATTTTAAACTTTGTTGTTCATAGGTGTTGAATTGCTTGCCTGTAGAGAAATTTCACAGTTTTGCATGTTCAGCTGACCTGGGTTACCTGTAGTACAGTACCTACAGTAAGTCCCAAATTAGATTTCCTTCCTTTCCAGGAAACTTTGAAATTATTAGTTAATTATTTGGAAATTAAGGCCCTGTAAAGCGTTACCAGTAGGGTAAGGTTTTACGTACAAAACATATGGCTTTATAAAAGTCAGCCAATAGGGTGTGAAGTACTCAGGCCAGGTACAACATTAAAACTCATTTTACAGGTTAAGAAATGAATGCTTTCAAAAAAAAGGGAACATTCTTCTGATGTTTAGACTTCACTGGCTGGTATTCTGTAATGAGCTACAGGTTTTAGTGCAGGACTTCTCATTCAGGGAATATTGCAAAACATTTCTTTAACCTTTAGATTTGGCCAATTTAGACTTTTACACTTTAATGAAAAATACCAGTGTGGAATGAGATTTCCTCATCCTTCAGCCAGAGGTGTCCTTGAGCAAGAGCATAAAAATCTACCCAAAGGACATGTCTCCCTTCAGCGAAGTCATATAGAATTAAATTATTACTGACACTAAGTAAATGGATTTTTTTTGTTACATGTTTTTGAATGAAAACTGCATCTGAAGGTGGACAAGCCAGAGCCTGTTTCACTCTACAAGGTCCTAAAAGTGCTCTGGTACCACTTTATGTTATTAATAGACCTGTTAACTGCATGCATGTACAGTATACTGTATGCACTGGTTTTTTAGGATGCAACAGAATACAGGATCACATGTCATCATCAAACACAGATACAGGAGGATTAAATATTAACAGCACTTTTGCACAATTCCAAGCTTTTAGCCAGAAATCAAAATGTCATTCTTCCAGCTTATGATGGTCTTTGCACCTATCCAGGTTGTTGACTGCAGAAATCCACCACTAGATGGCAGCATTCAGCAGATGAAGTGCTGACCGCAACCTGATAGTGGTTTCCAAACTCCAGCACTTTTACAGTGTTTTAAGGTGAAATTCAAGAAGGGATTTGGGCTAAAAGGTGGTCAGAACTAGATAACAGATGTCTGGTTTTACTCACAATTTTATTAAGATGTCTGGTCATTTTAAAAGAATATCCATTTTCAAAATCTTTATTTGATCAAATCCACTATTTGTTCTCAAACTTCCAAGGCTCGTAGGAAGTCCCTAACAGGAAATTCACTTGTGATTTCATAAAATACAAACATGAGAAAACCTCACTTGTTTATTTAACACCTCTTAATTAAAAAGGGCTCCAGTATGAAAATGTAATTGTATCGCACATCATGTTATAAATAAGTCTTATTATCTTATCATAGCTGTTCATAAACTGTGACTAGCAGTCAAACTTCTGCTTCAGCTCAAACTTGACATTCTGAGTACATGAAAAATAATCCATGATAATCCTGACGTGAAACATACGCATTACTGGTGTAGATGTAACAGTCTGACATACTGGCAGCCATGTTTTTTCCCTGGTTCAGGTCACGGATAGTTTTAAATGTTGCTGTAGTGCTCGTTTCCACTTGATAAGAGATTTCCCCAGTCCAGTTCAGTTCTGCATATAAGACAAACCTCAGAAACTTCTTTCTCTCTTTCTTCTTTCTAATTTTTCCACACGTCCCTAAACTTTGAGGCATAATTTCACATTTTCTCTGGCAGTGCTGGTGAAAACGTCTACGTAAAGTCCAAATGCATACAGAGTCCTAGCCGAACGCCGACATGGCCCACTGCTTGACGTCGGTGGGGCATTGTGGGTACTTCTGCAGGGCCTCCATGATCTGACTGTGGTCCAGCATGAGTCTCATCAACTGGAATTCCCTCTGGGTTTTGGCCGAGGAGCTGTCGACCGGCCGGATCATCTCCAGCTGCTGCAGGTGCTCGAAGGCCTGAGGACAGGCGAGAGGTCTTTGAAAGTGGCCATTTTGATATAAAATTACAGAAGTACTGACTATTTCTCTTAGAACGTTCTTCCTGTGAGGGCTGGGGAACCTCAGAAACAGCTTGTCAATGCTTTATACAGACCTTCATGATGACAGGCTGGTCAAAGTTGTACATGGAGTTCGACTTCCTCTGCAGGAACTTCTTAAACTCTAAAAAACAGGACAATAAACTAATCATATACAAACAAGAAAAAAAATAGTTTTTCATGTTTAGCATCAGGGCTAAACTCTTATTTCCCTTGTCGATTCATTTTGTTATTCTGTCATTTGCACCTATCTTTATAAGCTCTTTGGGTTTTTTCTTTTTAAAAGTCGTACCGTTGTGAACCATTTGGAGATTGAACGGCTCTCCTTCATAGACGTCGTTGAGGTGTTTCATGGCGATGATCAGGCACAGCTCCAAGATGGACAGACCTGTTGGACAGAGAAAATTAAACACAAATAGAACAGATGTGAAGTTATTGGAGAGTCCCAAGTGCTTCTCTCTGGATTTTGTTTTTACCGTGGAGCATATTAGCTTTGGAGTCAGCAAAACACAGTCTGCTGGCCTCCAGCAGGTCTGCAGGTTTGACGGCAGGTTTGGCTACAGACACGCGACTCAGACACAACATCTGGAAATACAGAAAAGAATCAAACTGTAGATATTTAACATGGAGAATTAAAACATTGAAGTGAGGCATTAATAGTTTAAATAAAGGTTAATAAAAGTAAAAACGACAGTGACACTATCTAATCTGCAGAGTTTTGTTTGTTTTCAGCATCTCAAACTAAATGGCGGGTGTAGTTTGCAACAATGAAAGTTCGGTGTGTTGTACCAGCAGCATGTGCAGTGAGCGGAAGTCTTTGCTGGAGTTGAAGTGTCTCTGTAAAACGTCCTCAACTGATTTGTCTTCACACAGAGTCTGAGAAAAAGAGAACAGAACAGAAGATAAGTGAAACGTGATCGATGCTACAAGCTGCCGCCTAGTTTCTGTAAAATCCAACCACTGGTGAAGCAACTATCCTGTATACTATACTGTCCACTCTGATTTACAGTTCCTCGATTTCACCTTTATGCTGGTGTTCCAGTCCTGAGAGAACTTGTCGTCGGGGAAGTCGTCGGGCAGGCTGAGTTGGGTTCGGACCCGCTCCAGGTACTGAGGGAACGTCGGGCTGCTCAGCAGGTGGATCTGACGGTGGGAAAACCGCGACTTTACCCGCTTCTCCAACAGCTCCAGAACATCCTGGATGAAAATGAATCGCCACAACAACAAAAAAAGGATTCAAGTAGCAGAGCTAAAACGTGGGAAAAACCACAGAAAGGTTGGGAGGATCGAGTGAGGCTCACCAGTCTGCAGGTAATGCCGACCACAGCGACGGGAGCCTGGGCAGACTGGGAGACGTCAAACAGGTTGTAGAGCAGCGTCTGGTTCTTATGGTGGGCGAACAGGTCGAACTCATCCAGGACGAACAACACCGGGCTGCTGCTGCTGCGATCACCTGGCGTCAAATCCAAAAAGCAACCGTAAGTCACAATAAACCACACATTTATGGCCTTAAAATTTAGAAGATTCAATTTAAAACGCCGCATGATCAGTGATGAAGTTTCTGACCTTTCTTCAACGCCTCCAGCAAGAAAGCCAGATTCTCTGCAAAACTGCCCTGAAATGAAGCAGAAACCAGGTTTTATTGCATCATTTATGACAAAACTGTTAATAAAACTCTTTCCAGGTACTTACAAACACTTTGTCACCGACAACGTTTTCCAGGTGGAGTTGCCGCGTTATTTCTTTCAGCGCTATTCTGTCATCAGTCTGCAGGAGTCCTACAGCAAATAGGCAAGAAATGTGATTATCTGTACTTGGAGACATTTTTAATCATAATAAAGTAAGTCTGCACAAAGAGAGCTATGAGTATCTTCTGTGGCCATGGGAAAGAACAAATCCATAAATGAGAATCTTACAAAATGCCAAAGTATTTAGGTCCTTAAATTCTGAATGAATGAAATGAGGTTTGGTGAGGAATCGGTACCATTGAGATGAACTTGCAGCAGACTTTTTTGCACGTCTTTTTCCTCTAGCAGATCTCTCAGCACACACTTCAGCAGCTGCAGACACAAAAACACATACTCAACCCTCGCAGGATTTAAAAAACACTTCAACACAATTCATCATCTTTTCAACCATTTTTTTTTTTTACCCATCAGACCATTTTTAAGCGTATGTTCTGGCTGCAGAGGCTCACCATTGTTTTTCCTGCCCCCCTGGGACCGACAATTAGCACCGAGTTACTCTCCCCGTGGACGGCCGTCCGCTTCAGCAGCTCCAGGAGGTGTCTGGGAATACAGTGTTTCAACTACAATACCCATAATGCTCCTCCAGTTGTGCAAAATAATGAGACGTTTCTGTCTTTCTCCTTCTTAGAGTCAGTAAAGTGCCTGCAGTAACAGCTCCATCTAATGAGTGCAAATTATGAAGCCCTGTTGCAGGTGGATTTCACTACGTGCTCTGGAGAGCAACACCTGGGATGCTCTGTGCTGTCCAAGTCAGCTGGGAACTGGAGCTTCTCCAGCCTCCAAACTGGGACAGTGCTGTCAGCCAGGTAAGACTGAACTGGGTCACTGAAGCCCACACAGAGCTCCAGATTGTATCTTCATTAAAGAAGATGATCCTACTACATTTTCTATTTAAAGAATTCAAGGATTTTTCTTGGATTATGTGAATCTTGTCTTCATCTTGCCCCTTCTAACTACACCATATCCCTCGCTAAAGAAGATTTTTCTTCACAGTAACAAATGTCTGTAATTTTCAAATGTGTCACTTCCAAACCATTCAAGATCTGGAAATGACCTACATCTTTATCTAAACTAGAGCTGAGACAATTAATCGATTAGTTGAGTTACAGAAAATTGATCTGCAACTATTTTGATCATTTTTCAAAATTATATAGTTACAGCTTCTCACCTGTGAGGATTTGCTGCTTTTCTTTGTTTTGTGTAATAGTTAAGTGTATATGTGGGGGTTCTGGACTGTTTGGTTGGACAGGAAAGCTATTTGAAAACGGCAACTTGAGCTTTTAGGAAATTATGATGAGCATTTTTCTAGACCAAATGATTACTTGAGAAAATAATTGACAGGTTAACCAATAATGACAATGATAGTTAGTTGCAGCACTAATTTAAACATTTTCCAGACTTAAAATGTCCTTTTTTTCTCCTTTTACAGCTCTTGTAACGTTGCAAAAAACACATGTAAATCAAGTTATTATTAAGAATGGGTTTATGTTTTTAAAAGCAACATTAGATTAAATTTCTCAAACCACATGAATGAAATTATTTAATTTGGGCCAAAACAACATGAAAAGCCACCTCAAATCACATAAAAATAATAAAAGGTTTCAGACTTTCTAACCAGCATCGATGGAGTAAACTTACTTGTGTTGACCTTCCACTCCCTCCGGCCTGTCTGGGAGCTGTTGACGGCAAAGCCGCTCCCTTAAAATCCCCTGAACCTGACCAGGAAGAAAGACATTACAGTGACACATGATGCCACTAATACATACAAATTATCACGTGCTTGCCGACCAGTTGCTCATATGCGTGTAAATAGTTGTGAAGAACAGTCATCTCGTCATTAACATGAACAAGTCAGAAGAGAATAAGTCAAACTGGCTGATACAAACCTGTGTGATGCATTCTCCTACTGGCAAATGAGCATCTGTCATCTTCCTCTTACTCATGCTGCTGGGACTCTAAACTGCAAAACATGTTGTTCATTGGTTAGAATACCTGACATCTGTGGTGCCCAAAATGTGCTGCAGGGACATCCCAAGAAAATGAAAACTACTTCAGTATGTTTTTATTCCATTAAGCAGCTTCACAACATGAGAGAAATTATATCAAAATAACTTTCTGCCCATTTAACTGTCTCCTCACCAGCAGCACTTAGATACAATTCTGTATTTGATCTCATGTAGATGGAAAACCTTAAGAAATGGCAATCATGTGTCACTTAAATGCTCTAACATAGTGGCTTCGACAGATTTAGCCAAAACTCCAATCCAGTATTCGTCAAAAAACTATGATCTCGCTTTTATGACATATGTGCATTAATGTTGTAACATTATATAAGATCTATAATAAATGAGGACAAACCACCATTCAATTCGGCATATAGCTAATGCAACAAGAAACATCTGTTGGAATAAAGTTACAATTTTCACTTATAACGGTGTGTTTACAATATAATGCTATCCCTGAAGCCTGAAGTATGTATGCCGAATCATATAGTGGCTCGTAATTACTCAGAAGCGGGCGCAGGTTGTATTCAAGATTGCATTAATATTTGGTGGCAAGCAAAGACGCACTAATCTGTAATAATTTAAGAATGAAGTTTGGTATCACTTTCTGCCCACACTGAAGTGAACGTCACCGGAGGTCGTTAGCAGCACGCTGCAGAAGCAAACTAGCAGCACGCTTAGTCTTAGCGAGCTAAGATTACTTAGAGTATGTGTTGGATTAACGTTAGTTTGTCTACAAATGTATACACATATAACAATAGCGAGACATACCTAGAGAAGCCAGTAGTGACAGGTCTCAATCTTCGCGGGAAAACTGCTCTACCAGCAATGACGACTTCCTGCTTTGACTGATTCTCTGGCCCTGATTGGCTGAGGCTCAGAGTAGATCAGAATCGAATAGAAATGCAGTGTCTCATACAGTATGTGGCAGCTGATCAACAATTACTTTATACACAATCACAATAATAATAGAAAAGTGCAGGCAATGACTGCTGTTTTTTCTCACTAAACAAATACTCACTAGAGCATCAAATGTGTATTAATCCGCGGCTGAAAATAGTCCCCAACAAATGCATTATTTGCTGCTGTTTGAGTAACAGTTACTAAAAATTATAGTGCTCATCCATTTTAGGAAATGACTGAGCCTTTATTAAAATAAAACTATATATTTATACATTTAGTTTATATAGCTTATCGAGCTTTCAACCCCACCTCACAGTCAGTCTTCATCAGCAGATTGGTGTTTGAATTTTTTGGCAATAAAAAACTAATGATTTATTTGTCTTTTTAAACAAAGCATTTTCAGGCAGTTGACCATCCAACAAGTAAGCCTCAGCCTTATTTTATCAATAATTAGCAAATACATTATGTAAATAATTTCAATAACACCCAGGTTTATAGTTCAAATGTTCAACACCATACAACCTACAAAATACATTTTCTTTTATTGTTGAATTTTAGCCTCCCACCCCTTTTACTTTCTTCAGACAAACAACATCTAGTCGAGACTCAGTAAGTCATACTTAATAGAGCAAACAAGATTCATTATAGAAAGCATCTGTGTAATTCTGACAACATTTGGAGGTGTGATGCATAGCATTTCAAAAAACGACACTGATTGCCCTAATAGAGGCAATTATATGTAATTATACATTTAATTTTTTAAACTCTGTAAAGCCATAACTGCCACCACTGCTGTGATCTTGATAAAATTAGGAGGGATGGTTCATCTGAATGGCTCGCGGGTTGCCTGCATAACAACATCTTTTACTCATTCACCATGATGATGAAGCTCTGGAGATACTTAAACGCTTCCTGTGGCTTTTGGTCGGCTGATGAAAAAAAGCACCAATAAACCACCAGATATCTCGCAAATCGTCTCCCAGTCTCCGCTCACATTTAGCCTGTCACATTATTCTAAAATACAACTCTCCGCTCACACATTCGGCTCTGTGTTTGCCCTTAAAAATACATGAAGCGGCCCTTTTACAGCAGCCATACACTGAATTCATTTAACGTCTCCTCAGGTTTGACCTTCAGACAAAATTCAAGCATTTGCACCCTGAGCTGCATCTCCTTTTCACATCAGATGACTGATCTCCTCCATTATTTGAGCTTTTATGACCTTCATTTATCCAGGGAAATGAACTGTTTTTGTTACAGCACCACTATGTTTTTTATTTTCAGATTTTCATACACTTAAATACAGTCTTAACAGGGGAAATTACCACAACACAACAGTGCCTTGCCTTACTGATGGTTACTGTTGTCTGTTGTTCAATAATTCTAGTCTCTGTCTTTTTAAATGTCCAATAATATCACTATATTCCTCTAAAGAACTGTAATTTCTCTCATATCCTTAACCTGTTCATAAATTTTAATATTTTAGTATCGTTTCATAATGGTTTATGAAATGTTGAGAAAAAAAGACACAGCCGGTGTTAAAAGTTTTAGTGTGAAACCTTCCAATTAATGTAATTAATTCTTAACATTAAAACAATTTTCAGCTAATAGTGTAATAACCTTGTTAGTGCAATACGCTTCATTAATTTGACACAATACCTCCAAGCTATTAGTAAAATAACTCTTTTCCTGTTAATGGGATTATTATTAGTGAGTTTTATTACATTAACGAGGGGGTGATTTTTTCAGAACAGATACACTTGATATTTCCCAAAGAATACCGTTTTAAATTTTTAAATGTGTTTTTCCTTTCTTCCATGCAGCCATTGGTTTCTATTCAGCTCGATATACAATATATTTAATATGAACAGCCTTGAAAATAGCTTGAGATATATATAGGTAATCCATCACAGTGAAGATCACGTATGTTTTTATGTTTGATAAAGTAGTATTACATGGTTATTATAAGGTAAGAAGACCTAATTATAAAACGTAATGATCAACATTAGTGTCAACATAATATCTGTAACTGTGCACCATTTTAGCAAGCAATCATCAGCAGCTTTAATGCAGAAATTATTTGTAGGCCTACTTGTCTCAGCCATCAAAAGCAATATCAGTGGAGGCCTTATATAAGGGTGCAACCTGATAATCAGAGCGGTCATTATCTTATATTCTAAAGCCAAATAAGTGAAATAACAGATAGGCCTACATGAACTATTTTTCATGTTGCCAAGGACAGCTGAAGCTCCCTTAGGAGCCCCTGGAGACCCCCAGACCCCACTGTGGGACCATCACAGAGAACTACGGCTCTGTATGAGTCACCCCACCAACATATCGAGTTGTTCCTCATACGTTTCAGAATTTTATGTCTAACTTTTACCATGCAGAGGTTATGTATCTGAGCTCTGGAGGTAACGTGCATCACCTCTCCCATCTGGTGGCAGCTCCTGCCACGCATGCGCTATGCGGCTCTCCATCATTTCCAATATCCCAGTGTAGGAGAACCAGCAGAGGCAGAGAACTAATGGGTAGGCTTCTTATTATTTTTACAATTGTCAGAAACGCACTGTTGCTCGCTCATTTCACTGTTTCAGTGTCGGTATGCATTCGCTGCGATGCCCGGGTAAGAACGGGCTGTTTACGGTTTGATTTGACGCAGACAGAAACGTTAGTGCCTGAAAAGCGTCTCTCTCTTCTTCTTCGCTCTCTCTCTGCAAACGCAACGGGTTTGCACGGCTGTTAGCTAGCATGCTAAGCTAACCCGTGCTAACTCGGCCTGGCCCTGGCCTGGCCTGGCTCCTTGGCTCGAAACCTAACGCGGGCCGAGCTGCTTTTTACTTCGACAATTTGAACTCGGAATATGAGTTGTGGGTCCTCAACGTGCACGACCCCGGTTACGGTTCGCCAATTAAATGCTAAAACATTATTAGCGTAGCCGAGCTCGCCCTCTAATTCATTTTCGTTACAACAAGCTAGCTGGCTAGCTAACTAACGGTAGCTAGACAGCTGACGCTTGGCATGCTAACCCCCAGCTAGTTCAGATGCTATGTCCAGTGCATCAAAAAGCACAGCCAGACAAGACTGATTTCGCTTGTTGACACTGTCACTTTTTAACGCGGAGGCCCACAGACGATGGAGTTTCAGCTGCACGTCTCGCCCTGTGATAAACTAAACAACCTTTAACGCCAGACGGCTGTCGCTAAAACGTTAATAAAGCAACACTTGGCACAGTTGATAGGCAGTCTGGCTAATGTTCACCAAGCTAATTGGCTATTATCTAACGTTCAGGCAGCTATGGTTGCTTTGGTAATGTACACAAGCGGTTGTCATGTGTCTCCAGTTTTAGTGAAAAAAGTCTTGTCATGTAGCTAGCGACGTAGCCAACTTGTGTAGCTGTCAACTTTGAAGGCTGCTGCAGGACAATATGGCTAATTTACCCCTAAAGCTAGCCTTAGCCAACTCCATGGGGTTACAGCAAGATTTAAATGCTAGGTTGAGAATTAATGGATTTAATCTAGCCTGATACTAAACGAGCAGTGGTAGATATCTTGTGGTTCAGGGAGGGGAGACCAGGACATACTGCTGGTGTTGCACAGTTTGTATGCTATACCTTTTTTTTTTTTTTTTTAAATCATGCCCAGGATTCTACTCCACAAACAGTACATGCTTTGTGTAGGTAACTTGCATTGCTACCTTTTCTCCCCTATTGCTTTATATGACAACATATGACAGACCCAGTGCACGTACCACTAAATGCATTTTTAGAGATCTGATCACAAGCGGACAGCTCTTGATGCAGATATAACTGCACCAAATGTTCCGACACGGTCAGGGACATTTGTGACCATAAACGTGCCCTGGACTGCCTAGTCAACCTTTTATATTGTGCATGTTACATGACAAACCTCCCAAAAGCTGTCCGTATTCAAGGTGACATATAATAACACCACAATCCTCTTATTTACCTGTGTGGCTGACCACAAATTAGTTTTTTTCTCTTCTGTTCAACAGCAGTGCAACAGATAAGAATCAAGTGTGAGCAAAAATCAGATCTTAAATGGGCCTTTGAATGCACCTGATTTAATTTCTGGTTCTTGGTGTAACCTGCCTGTCCATGCCAGCTGGATCTAAACACAGGCTTTATCCACAAATAACATATATGATGTTCAGTGTGTGACAAATTAACTAGATCTTAAATCACATTGAGATAGGACTGCTGTGAGTTGTGCTGGACTGAGATTGTGTTGCCATGATTTTTAAGTCTTCTCACTGTTATCACTTCTAATTCACTTTATTCATTTGGCACTCAGCTTCTGGTTGGTTGGTATAGGGCTAGGTGAAAATATACTAATGCAAATGCTGGTAAACTTTTGTTGTGTTTTCCTACAGCCATCATTTAAAGGTTTTGTTCTGATCTGAATCATGAGGCGGCGGGTAAAGTTCACCAGCTGCTGTACCAGCTAGTAGATAAAAAGTTTGTTTTCTTGTTCTGGGCTGGATGAATCAGGACAATTAGAAGGGATTGTGGGTAGGACAGACCTTCGTGACTGAGTGAATTCCAGACATTATGCTCTCATGATCACTACATTAAATAAAGAGCAGGCTACTTTGTCTGATCATATTCTTTAAAAGTTGGACATTGAGTTAGAACATTTTCATTTACATAAGCTGCCATCCTTAATGGACCACAAATTCAGTTACTCAACCTCTGGCTGTGGTTCCACTGTTCCACTCATTTTGATGCGATTTCTTATCTAAAACAGTTTTTTTCTGAGACTGCACAAGTCTCCTGTATTTATGTCTTTTTCTTCATTACCCTTTTCCCTGAGTCCTCTTCTTGTTCCATACTGCTTGTATGAAGTTTATGGCTGGATTGAGTCTAAACTGTGTAGAATTACCATCACGTGCAAAGGCTGTTTTATGCCAAAACGTGTTCTTTCCCCCAAACAAATATGTTTCCAATGTTATGTTGGGGAGGAAAATGGAAAATAATTTAGATTTTTGTTGATTGCTTTCACTTTTCAACTTTCACCTTTTAAAATAGATCAGAATTTATCTTCCTAGATGCCACAAAATGTATGACACTCGCAGCATTTTTGTCATCTTGTCTCAAATCGCAGACATCAGTGACTATGCAGTGACGTCAGGCTCCACGTTACTCTCCTTGTCATTGATTAAGGGCATTCATCCCCAGCATCATTTGTGATGGCAAAACAGTAATGACACTAACAGCCATGCTGAGGACATGGGGGAACATTTTATTATAGGATTAAATTCAGGACCCACTTACATATTTGTTTCTGAGTCAAATCCTGGGCAAAATCCTTTTTTTCCCATTTTGATGTAGCCAGATCAATTGCTGATCTGACCAGGTGTTTTTAAAAACTTAAAACTGAAATGACAAGTATAACCATCTCCTCTTGAGTCACAGGTATCTTCAGGCTTTGGCACCAAAATGCAACAGAAGGACTGACATCGTGTTCAACTGTTGCACAATAATTGAACACATTTCACAATTTATCTTCTTTTTTATTCTAGCAGGGATTCCAGAGTATCTTGAAATTCTTCTTTCTTCTCGAATCGCTGTTATGCTTTCTTGGCACCTAACATAACTCATAAATGATCCACGATTATTTATTGTAATGGCGATGTGCACTCATCAAGCTAGATGCGTCTTTGGTCATCTGCGTGTCTTGTCACTTTAAGAATTGTTGGATCTAAGCCTCCTATAAATACTGAACATTTTATTGTTTTCAACCTGCTCTTGGCCACATGAGCTGTACTTGCCATTCTGCGTATCACGCGTACTTAACAGCAGTATACCACTTAATTACAAAGCCTTTAAATTAACGTTTCTACTCTGTCTCTTGAAAAGTTGTGGAGCGCTCCATGTGAGGTGTTAAATACCGTGTAGCACATCGTACAGGTATAGGTTATCAGTTAATGAAGTTTCATATTGCCGGCGCCATTGCAGCTAGTCCTCGTGATGCCTTGTATCCCGATGAGGCTGAAATATATCGGCTTTTGTTCGTCTAATCTGCCAAAAAATTCTATTGGCTATAGATTCACCAGCTCAACGATAGCCAATGTATCTGTTATATTGCTAAGTCCAGTGTTATTGATGTTAAACTTGAAAAGGACGCCTACGCCATAGGTTTTGATTTATAGTTCAGCATCAGAGTGCAACACTAGACAGATTTATCATACATGATGAGGCCATATGGTGTTTTAGTTATATTCACAGTAACTGTGACATTCCTTCATTCATTTTGCTACGTGGAGCGATGGTAGGCTACGCACGTCTTATTTAACTGGAGTTACATCCAGGTAACTTGCATTTCGCCTTCTTTATTACTGAACAGGAGAATACTCCAGTGCAGACAGAGAGTGGCTGTCGTGGCGAGCAGAGGGTTTTCAGTGGACATGGCTTTTCTAGGCATGTGTTGCTGAAAAGACTATTGAAAGTCTCATCAGCTTCCTTAACATTGTCTTCATGATCAGCAATCTCCACTTGCAGGAGAAAACACAAGCAACCCAAGCTGACGAATTGCAGTTCTTGTGTCCTCCACGTGGTATGACCATAGCCGCCGTAGCCCCCATATGTAGTTACATTTTTGTGGAGGCGTACGTCATATATGGCCTATCTGCTGTAGCTCTGCGCGTAGGCTCCAAAGCTATATCATAACCTGTTAACGCACAACTAAACAGTTTTAATCCACCTTAAGATGTTTCCAGTGCAGTAATAATTGAATTCACACTGCATTTCTGGTAGGTTTTTTATGTACCAACAATGTCCTGAGTTCGACCACCTCTCTGCTCCTCTCTGTCCTATCTCCCTGTCTGCCTGTCTCTGTCTTGTTGCTGTGAACAATAAATGCAAAAGGCCGAAACTGTTATCTTAAAAAAGATCAGTCTGTGGTAAAAGGTTACAGATTAGCAGGTACCATATGCAGTTTGGACATGGTAGTTCTTGAGAGTCTGGGATTGGTGGGGAGAGTTGGGCAGTAAAATGGTAAGAGTTGAGACTTAAATTTGTGCTTTCACATTAGCAAGGTGGCAGATTTAGGGTGTGTTGCTGTGCCAAAGGTTGAGATGAAAACATTTGGCTAAAGCACGGCTATGTACTTTTTAATCAAAATGTCTTTGATTTGAATCTGGCCCAGGACCTTTGCTGCACATTACTCCCCTCTGTTCGTATCCTTCCTGTCTCTGATTTGAGCAAAAAACAAAACAAAATACCAAATAGAAACCTTTTAAAAATGGAGGTTAGACATTTGTCACAGCCGGAGACATCCTCAAACAGCAACTCTGCACTAATCTCTTGTTGGAAACATAACACTAGAAATTATGTTTTCTCTCTTACCTCTGCATTTTCCAAACACGGAGTTCTGGGAAATGAGATTTTAATGATGTGGTGGTTTCTCTGATAGGACGCTACACACCTCTCCTGAGATGAGGTGCGACTGTTGCTGCTGCGCATTTCCAGATAAACAGCATACGTTTAACTGCTGCCTCATTTTGACTGTGCCACGGGTAGCACTACCCTCCTTACCTCTCTTCCTCTGTGGTAGTGTCACTGGGTTTGGTCTCAGCAGCTCACAGGGCAGTTATGAGTCAGCAGCACCGGCGGCTGAGAGGAGGCTTTGCATGGAGCTCTATCACTCACATACAGTGTTCAGCCCGATTCACCAGCTTTGATAGGCTTCTACCAGTGTTTGAAATTCACTCTCTGAGAGAGGGGCAAAAACTACTAATATTGCTGTGTAAAAAAGCATTTTTAATGTTGTATGCAGTGATAGACTGAGCTGATCTGCAAGATCAGTATTTGGGCTCATTTAAGGCCTGGTATGGCCCTCCACTCTGGGTATGCCAAAAAGCATAGAACAGTAGAAGCCATTCTTAAGCAGGCGTTGAGATCGAAAACAGCCGCGCGTTAAAACAACGCAAGGGCCTGCATTGGTAGGGGTCAATGAAATGTGATCCAGGAGGCCCAGTATGAGTAACAGATCTGTGAATTTGAAGCTTTATTAGACTCCAAAACACTGTACGGCACTTACAACTGTAGAAAGTTATCAAGGCGGCAATTATTTTTATTTTGTGCTGCTATGTTGGCCAGGTAAACAGTAGAAATACAGTGTTCACAAGTAATTACAAAGTAATCTACCAGGCATGTGCTGGGTGACGTTGTGTTGCGCCACGGCAAAAGTGCAGGTTCAACTTTGTTGCTGGACATCCCTGCATTTTTTGCTGGACCCCATTTCAATGAATGAGGAGGCTGCGTTTTTTTATGCAGGGGTAAAGTCAGCATGAGCATTGCAAGCGATTGAACCGCAGACTACTGCGAACAAATAAACAGCAGCCAGCAGACTGGGTGAATAACATCCTCACTGGTAGTTTGTGTCTTTTCTAAATTGGTTTGGATTTAATCATTGTAGGTCTACTCAAGGCTACGTGTACACTGTGCAGCTGTATTACATAGAAAAATATTAATAATAAATGTCAGATTGGACTTTGGGTGGTACAATTTAAAAGGACTTGGGTTAAAATCTAGGCCAAAAAAACCCAAATTGTGACATCAAAAATGTTGAGTGGATCGCGTTGACTTTTAATTCATGTGCATTCCTCTTCTCTTCCGCCCTCACAGGAACCATGGGAATACCACTACCCAACTGCGTGTGGGAACCAATATGTTGAACACATTCTACTTGTCCGACTGAGGGACTGTATCCTGGGAGGCAAAATACAAATGGTAAAGAATTAATAATAAAAGACTTTCCCGTGAAAGCACAGTGCACGCCGACTCCTGATCCTCACTTTTTCAGCTAGCATCTTCCTGAGTCGCATGGCTCTGAATGACAAGATGCAGTAATGGAAGTCCACGCACCATTCAGCACCGTAGCCATGAAGCAGCTCAAAGGGTAGGGTCTGCTGTGAGCTCGCCTCACCCTACCCAACCACCACCCACCCACCCACCTACCCCATTGGCTCCACCTGATAGCAGAGTCCTACGTTGAAGCATAATCCTGCAGCGCTACCCATCTCCGCAAACCACCCACCACCTCCTCCACCACGGCTTTGGAAGACGAACATGTCGTGCATTGCGAAGACACTGGTTGATGTCTGATAGATATACCTCTGAGGTGTCGAGCGTAAAACCAGTGGAGCAATGAATGGCGGAAAGGACTGTGAGGCAGGAGATGAGAGGCAGGCCGTCCCTGTCCAGGTCCCCATTGGCTGGCAGCGCAGGGCGGAGCACAGCGGTGGGGTCGTATACAAAAGGTAAGAAAAAATCCTCAAAGGATCCATCAAACAGAGCAAGCAAGTCTGCTTCTTGAGGTTGAATAAAGAGAAAATAAACATGTATTCCCCCAGTAACTACCTTTGAGTTGCCGTTGAGCATGGCACTTGTGCATTTATACTGTGAGAAGTTTGAGTAATAGGTCATAACATTGTGTATGGCTGCAAATAACAATAATTTTCGATTAAGCATTATTTTCTTGATTAATTATGTGATCTACAAATATCAGAAAATAAGTAGAATTTTCCACAGAGATACTTAACTTACTTATCATATAATGCAAAAAAGTAGCAAGTCGTCACATTGAAGAACCTGGAATCAGAAAATCGCTTCATCAGTTTAGCAACAAGTGTTGCAGATTTTCTGTTGATCAACTAATCATTTCAGCTCTAATATTTTGACCGATTCTGACCAAGAGAATTAGGAAATAAGATAAAATTCTGACATTTATTTTGACCAAGAAAATGGCAAAATTGTATCTGAATATGGCCATGCCAATAAAGCTCATTGAACTGAATTGAATTTAAAATTAAGCTATATGTCTTTGATGTTCCCTTAATGACTTTGTATCATTTTGACGTCTTCAAATTTCTCATTTTGTCGTAACAACAGCTCAAAATCCAAAGATATTCAATTTCCAATTATATAAAACAGAGACAAGAAGCACCTCACATCTGAGAAGATGGAACCATAGATTGTTCCACATTTTTGCGCAATAAATGACTTAAATGATTGATCAATTATTACTGTTGTTCATCTCTAGTGTGTAATGTGGCCACAAGTTGTAGAAATCAGTGTCATGTTTTGGTGTCTGTCCCTCAAAATCAGAGCGTGCAGGTTTGTTTTACCACACGTTTGGAGTTTCTGTAATTGATTGGCTCTGCAGGAGGTGAACAGAAACATGGTGATTTTTTGATCCTATTGCTTGCAGTGTGGAGCCATGGTTATTCCCTCAATTGCTCTCGTGAAACTGCAATGTATTTATTATCTACCAGCTGTAAAAATCTCTAACATATCGTGCTTTGGGAGGCGGCTGTTCCCTTGACACAGGTAAACTGCAGCCCACATGTTTGCTTGGACGGGAAAATAACTCCAAATTCTTCTAAACTTTGAATGTAACTTGCAAATTTCACTAATGAGTTGGATCCTTCAACAGTCATCATGTTATGTAGACTGGAAGTTGAGGTCCTTCCCGGCATATGAACACCAGTACGTGTATTTACCAGCCACAATGAACTAAAGCAGTTGGCTGGTGTCAGGTTTATTTTGGGCGTTGGAAAGAATCCTGTCTACTTCTGTGACCGTGGCCTGATACTGTCATCGCACACTCGTATTTGCTCATGTTCTTTTACATTTAAAGTGTGCATTTGCTTCAGGGATGTGCAACTGTAGATCCTCAGAGCAGATATTTTCACAGCAGCTCCGACTGATGATTCAGTCACTGGTTGTTTGTCTTATCAGTGTATACGTTTGATAGGATCAACCAAATGGTACGTAGTGTTTTTCTTTCATTGGCCAGTTTGAAATGTTTCTCTGGAGGTATTTTTCAGGGGGTTTTTTTGGGCACAAAGCTCCCTCTCATTTCTCATGGGTTGAAACTGCTTTACTGCAGCTATGACCTCCTGATCACATTCCTAATGTTAGTTTTAGTCCTTCAATATTCCTGGTTTTACAGTCATAAATTGGGTAAAAAAGAAACGCCAAATAGTGTTATTTTTCACCAGTGAAAAGTGGTGTCTCCACATCTTAAAGAACTCAATTACACCC
>LKNJ01000070.1:0-35977 GCA_002120245.1 Maccullochella peelii | reverse complement strand
CCCCCCCCCCCCCCAAAAAAATATAAAAATACACAAATAAAGAGAAGAATGACTGGAGAAGATTAGAGATATTTTTCCAGCTGTATAGTGATATGTCCAAGCTGCCAATATGGCATCTTCATAGGTACTGAAAATGTTTTCAATTATTGTTTTTAATTCATACGGATGGAAGAACTCCACTGTGGTGTAGCACTGTGGAGTGGGAGGATTTTATTGTCTGATTTCATGGTTGCAAGCCTGTAAAACCTGCAGCAAAACCCGCCTCAAGGAGCTACTAACCCACCTAAAAAATCATTTGTGTGTCTGTCAGTGGAGAATTTCAGTGTGCAATGGTTTCTTTTCTTCTGAGTCAGGAATAAATTTGTAGTGGGAGAACTAAAGTAATATTTCCGCATAAAAATGTTAAGTTAGATGCAAAATAGTATCCGTTTTCATGAGCTTCAGTCCAAAAATATTGAATGATATTCAAAAAACCATTTCAAACAATGCAAATGAGTGCTGCAACATATGATATCATATAAGGAGTATTTCTGCTCTGGAGCTACAACAGCTGGAGTCTCTGCTCAGCCTAACATTGTTGTTTTCTGTGTGCAGTCCCAGTGGCTCGGTGCTGTCCAGTTTGGAGCAGGTGAAGACCTACCTGCTGACAGATGGAACCTGCAAATGTGGCCTGGAGTGCCCACTCATCCTCCACAAGGTAATTTTTTTGTCCTGATTCATTTAAAACACAGCAGTCGGGTGGAGATTTTTTACAGCTGCCTCTTAACTGGGCTCCAGAAGATATTCTAATTAAAGATTTAAAATGGAAGGCGCAATCTGCAAATGAAATTAAAATGCTGTTGTCCAAAAATTACAGCTAAACAGGGTCCCCTAAGGGATTAAAAACTGTCCATCAAACCTAAACTTGGATTATTAGGTGACATTTCTGTCCTAGAAATGTTGCTACAGCCGTTCAGTGTAAGGTAAAAACTGAAGAAAAAGGAAAAGGTGTGGACCACATGTCATTTCACACATGCAATAGCAGATGACGTCAAAGAGGAAAGGGAATCGTGTGTCTAATCCCGTCCCTGCTGTTTGGAGACACAGGTTGAAATGAAGTGTAACACTTAAATTACATTAGTAAGGAGAAGAGTTTTGGTTTCTTTAGTACGTTTCCACAAAGTTAGTCCTGGAGGAGAAGTAAAAGTCAGTGAAGACATTGCATGCTTGGTTGTGTAGAGATTTTGGCCACTCTGTCGAATACTTGAATTTCAATCTATGTCATACGTTTGATTGATCTATTTCAGTACTAAGTGAACAAAAACAGTAAAACATTGCATTTAACATTCCATAAACTTCTTACAATTTTAAGGTTTGTTAACATTTATTTTCTTTTGCAACAATTTTATGCCATTTAAGTGTTTGATGTATTTGGTAATTGCTTGTAAAAATTGACTGGCGTCTGGAGCAGATGTTTGGTGATCAGGAACTTTTCCACTTATTACAGATTTGCAGTTGCTGCAAGTCACAGAGAATGAGTGTTACCTAAATGCCTCTTCAGACTACGTGATATTTTAATTCAGAACAGACAATCAGCTCTTGACGTGTCTTGGCCTCAAGACAGGACACATTACTTATTTGACATTCGTTACCGCAGCTAGGAAGAAGGGAAAGGGATAGAGGGAGGAATGAGGAGTAAACATGTCTGTGAGGAGGAAATGGTGTCAACTAGTCAAACCAAGGTGAAAATAACTTCTGACAGGCTATTGTTAAAGTGATGCTTTTGTTTTTGTTGAAATGGTCTTTTGAGTATCAAAAAGTCACCCCTGTCAGCTTGAAAGGTGGCTGTAAAAACTTTGTAGTTTTGTCCTTCACGGAGTACGGTGTCTGTGATCAGCTTGAATTAATGTCAGTTACAATGAATTCCAATAGTGACCAGTTTTCACAGTGGAAAAAAGTATGAAAATGTCCAGAGAAAGCTCTCAAACCTCTCCTGCAGCATAATCCACTTCTCCACTCCCATTCTATATGCTCAGCATGAAATAAATTCAAGCTGACCACTTCCGCTGATCTCTGGGCAGGACCAAACTACAAATGTTGGGGTGTTGTGAGGTGTCCACTGTATCACATTACATGTGGTAATACGACCGATAATCCCTCTGGAAGCTAAATTTGTCCCCAACACACTGTGTCTGTCGGATCGGGCCATTATCAGACTCATATCTGGGAAAATGTTGACTTCTCTGCTTCATTATTTGTGTTTTAATAAAGCAACCCCTCAAACTCAAAACATTCTCCTCCCTCCATTTTTCTATGTGCCCCTAAACTTGTCTTCTATCGACAGAAAATGAAGATAGAAATGTATTTATTATTGGTTTGACCCAGTTGCTTGCTCTCTGTTCATGTTACACATTCTGTGACACTTGCATGTAAACTAAGATCTTATTCTTTGCTGCTCTGAGACATTAAGTCTGTATAAAATTCTTGGCTATCCTAAGATGTGGGATATTACTCCCAGGTGCTAGAGATCACCTCTGTCTCTTATGGTTATCTGTAAGTTTGAACTGAATCCATCTTTCTGTATGTATTTCGACCATCTAAATGCGTCATGTAAACAGGTATCTTCATATATAATTAAAGATTTTCGAAGTTATGAATTAAGGAGTTTTGTTGCTCCTCCTTCCACTACCAAGTAAAAATCTCTCTTTAAAAATCTCCACAGGAGTTCACACTAAATGGGTTTCCCCTCAACTCAGCATTTCATTATTTTCATCTGCAGAGATTAAAACCTAAAGATATGGCAAGACTTAGGAGCATCACCTTTTTGACCAAAAGTAAAAAAAGATTTTTCATGGGTAGCTGTGAATTTCAAATGGCCAATCTTTTTCCTCAGGTGTTCAACTTCGACCCAGGGGCAGCTGTCAAGCAGAGGACGGCGGATGATGTGAAAGCAGATGAAGACGTCACCAAACTTTGCATTCACAAGAGAAAGCTTCTGGCTGTGGCCACGCTGCACAAGAGCATGACACACCCACCTCTGACGCTGACCAGTCCAGGGGGAGGTACGAGTACATGTAAATCCAGTTGTTTCTAGACATTTGAACTCGAAAATCAATGTTTCAGTTTCAAGGCAGCCCTCAGACACACATAGTATAATATGCAGAGATTAGCCAGTTGCTGGTGCTCCTATCCACAGTAACTCGGTGTGTGGTTCTGCTGAAAGAAACACCAGCAACCAGTCAAAGATTGATTGGCTAGTCCACAATACCAGTCAGTTTGCTAAATCTCTTAAATGTTGATTAGAAAATGCTACATTGCATGTTGTCAATTACTAAGTGATTTGGGGTTTTCAGAAACTAACAAAATATTGAAATTAAATTTTTGATTGCTTTTAACGTTAAATGTTTTAGTTGACATGTTTAGTCTTCTGTTTGGTTTAAGTATTGATATTAACTAGTAAATTTATTTGGTTTGCCAGCCTGTAGTGTGACCTGTAGATAACAATGAGTGTCCTGCCCTGCCTAATATTTTGTCCAAGGTGTTGGTATTGATTTAACTCAAATGTTCTTTGTTTGGCCTCAAGGTACAACATCTGTGGTCGCTGCGCATTCCACGACTCAACGAGCAATAAGGACTAAACTCCACGATGGTCTGCCCAATGCTGTTGGCCCAGACTGCAAGAATCCTTTCAAGATGATGATGGCAGCTGGACAACAGCAGCAGCAGAGGTTGTATCCACCCCAGGAGATGGGTGGTGCACAGCAGCCAGAGCTCTACTCTGGGTACCCCCGGCCGCAGAGGCTGGGCAGTGTGGAGCCAGGCCCAAAATCCCCATACCGGGTTGGGTATGGAGGCATGCTGAGCCCTCCTCCCTCCAGTGCTAAGCTGTATGGAGATGGCTCACAGTCTCCCAGTGCAGACACTCTAGGCAGCCCTGAGGGCTTTCCAAGGACCAATCCTTGTGGGTTTCCAGGGGCCGGCAGTCCTGGCTCAGCCTCCATCCATGGGAACACTAGGACGCCTCTTTCCCCACCCAGTGTAATGCTCCATGGCTCCCCTGCGGGCCAGCCATCCTGCGCTATGACAGGGAGGACTAGCACACCCCTCTCCCCAACGGCCACTGCCAAAAGCCCTGTCATGAACATGAACATACCACGGGGGAACTTCCCCCCTGGTATGGATATGCCCCGTGCAGCGTTTCACCATAAAGCACAGCCCCCTGTGCATCCCGTACCGCCTCCTCCATCCATACCACCATCCTGTGCCCTTCAGAAAAGGCAGTTGACCTCCGAAAAAGACCCCTTAGGCATCCTGGACCCCATCCCCAGCAAGCTAGTCAGCCAGCCCCACACCAACGCCCCAAACCCCTCCAACTTCCAGCCTAACATCCACTCTCAGGTACCAATGATGAATGTAAACATATCCCCTCCCGCCATCGTCCCCTTGCCAAGCAACTTACCTTTACCCACAGTGAAGCCTGGGCCTGTGGGGCATGGCGGCCATGTTCAAAGGACTCAACAGGGTGGTCCGGCTTCCTCCATGTCCCCCTCCCCTGTCACTTCCCCCGTTCACGTGGCCGGGCCTGCCCTTGGGAGAATAGAGGCCTCCCCTCATCGCTCACGCTCATCCTCCACCTCCTCTGACCATGGGAACTTTGCAATGCCCTCGGGGCACCAGGCCCCATGTGGCACCATGAAGGTCCCTCCTCGTTCCCCCAGGTCGGCTATGGGATCTCCCAGGCCAGCCATGCCCTCCAGCCCCTCCACCAACAAAACTGACCCACTCCACCAGTACAAAGACTCCCAGCTGCTGCCCGGGATGGGAAACTCAATTGGCACCCAGCAGCACAGCAACCCCATGTACTCACCCACTTCTTCCTCCTCATCATCCTCTTCTTTGGCAACCCCCAGCGCTTCCCAGAAGGGCCACCCAGGACTCCTGGGGATGCCCCTCAACCAGATCCTCAACCAACAGAATGCCGCTTCCTTCCCCGCCAGTAGTCTCTTGTCAGCCGCAGCCAAAGCACAGCTAGCAAATCAAAACAAACTCAGCGCTGCTGGTAACAGCACTGCTGGCATGGCTGGTGGTGGTGTTGGTATGGCAGGCATGGGGGCAGGTGGAGGAGGTAATGGAGGAGGTGGCGGGCACCCTGGCTCTATGAGCGGCCCTCGAGGCATGGAGGGACACAGCACTTTAAACCCAATGCTTCCGCCAAACTCCACAATGCTGCTCAACACTCCTGAGGGCCAGAGTGGTCGGGCGGCTCTTAGAGACAAGCTCATGGCCCAGCAGAGGGACCCCATGCGCAAACGCAGGCAGTCGTCGGGCAGCGCTGCTGTAAACCACGACAGCAGTAACAACATGGTCTACAACATGCTTAACAAACGAGGCATGGGGGGATCCCACATGCCAGGGCCCAGTGCCACTGAGCAGCTGCGAAAAGTGGGCCGACTTGGAAACCTTCCCCCAAACACCTCCATGGCCCAGCTTCTCCAGTCCATGAGCTGCCAGAGCTCCCACAGCCTGGCAGGGAACAGCCATCGTCCAGGTCTTAGCCCTGGCCCAGGGCCTTGTCCTCAAGGAGCTGCACAGCTGCACTACAACGACAGCACAGGTATGGTCCCTGGTGGCCCTCAGCAGGCCCTCCTGGCTCAGCAGAGGCTGCGGGGTCCAGGAGATGCCATGCAGCACTGCCAGAACATTGACACCTCTGGGGGCCATCTGGGCTCTCGTACAGGCCAGTTCCCTGACATGATGGCCCAGATGCAGGCCTCCTCCATGAGTAACTGTGGGCCTATGGGACCAGGAGGTGGACCGGTGGGCCCTGATGGCATGCCGCTGGGACGCCCCAACACTAACCCCCCACCGCTATCCCATCCTGGCCCTCACCCCTCACAGCAAAACCTCCTTCACAGTATGGGGCGGACTAACATGGTGGTGATGTCACATGGAGGTGGGGATGCAAGCTGTACACAGACCATCTCTGATACAGGTGAGACATCAGCACTATAGTACATCAACTCTGTTCAGGAACTGTATGATATGTAGAAAGACTAAAATAGGGCTCACTACAATCATAACCGTCAGTCATCTTACCAGTAACTCAGGATTAAATATTTCCTGTTATTTTTATGATGTGCGTATGACAGTGATTATACTATTGTCCCACAATTATCGATTGTTGAAATGGCAATATAAGATATATAATAAGATGCTAAAGGCTCCTCAGATCATTAATGTTAATAATCCTGAACACTAAATTTAGAAAAATTATTGGTATGATCATTTTGGCTCTGCATTACATCTATCCAACTGGTAGATTTAAATACCCAGCAGCTAGTTTAATAATCCCACTAGTTCAATTTATAAAAATCCTAAAAATAATTATTATTTAGTGACATTTGAAAACAACTGACAGTACACAAACTAAGCAGCCACAGTCCAAACTGACCTCCCTCTGGCTGGAGGATAGTGTTGATATCCTGTGCAGTTAAGAAATGTATATCTCCCTCCTGTCCTTGTGATAAGCTAGTAGTTGGATGATGTGGTTTCTATGGTTATTGTGAGTGAACTAAAACCAAAGGATTTAGGTGATAGGCCCCGAGCCTAGACAGTCGGGCTCCTCCAGTATCTCTGAGCTAATGAGCAGGCCCCTCATCTTTGGAAGCTCAGCTAATTGTCAGTCAGCCAGTGTTTCTCTTTGTTTTATTTGTATGCTAGCATCAGTCAATGGTGTAAGAAGATGGAAATGGGATCTGGATCACGCTTTAAGGGAAACAGCCCAGATAGGGCGCTCTAAAGAGCTTCTCCTAGCTAGCTGGTCGCTATAGTAACGATAGACCCTGAATAGAGACCAGAGTGAAGCCTTTGATGAGGGTTTAGGCCTGTGTGTGTGTGTGTGTGTGTTTGAATGATTGTGTGCATGTCTATGACTACTTGTGTATTACAGTGTGTGTACTTCTGTTTATTTGTGTGCAAGTGAATGACTTTGTGTGTGACTGTAAGTTTTTTTTTGTGTGTGGATGCGCATTCATGTTAGCGTTTGTTTTGAAAGCACTGAAAAGACCTAGATCTTGTTTTTTTTCATTTTCTTTCTGCTGTGGGACTGGGCTATGCGTTTATGTATTCATTGTGTGACTCTGTGTCCTCATATGGTTTATAATGGAGATATCACCAAGGTCTGCTGCAGGCCATCTGTTCTTATCACCAGGTGCCCCGTTATTCTGTATTTCTCCTAAGTTAAGTCATTGAAATTCAGGTGGTCCTGTGTAGGTCAGGAGGTAGCCCATGACTTATGTCACCAGTCCTATAGGGATTGGAGGCAAATCATGTTTTGACATTTACAATTTTAATACTCTTCATTGTGGCTCCATAAACAATCAGAACAAAATCAGAATCCATAATCATTTTAAGTTCAAAGTGGATAAAACAAGTGCTCGGCTGAAACAACAAAATCGCTTTCTTTGTTTATGAGTGGACTCCCGATCATTGTACAGTGTTGTTACTAGTGGTGCAACGGATCACAAAACTCACGGTTCGGATCAAATCACCGATTGGAGTCACGGATCACAGATCATTTTTTGGATTAAAAAAAAAGAAGTGAGACAAATAACTTTGCTTTCCATGTATTATTTATTAACATTAACGGGGAAGCCAAAATGCTCCCATACCTGGGATTTAAATGATGCGGGAGGCCTCTGAAGCTCTTCCTCTCCTCCACTAGCCATGATTGTCACTCACTGCACTTCTTTTCCTTTTGCAACGTACATCCCTGATTCGATCTCATGCCCCATTCACGTGAAAACAAAACTGCTTTTTAAAAGAATCAAATCAACCTTCAGCGCTTCAGAATAAAACGCAACATGCATCTGTCTTGTATATTTTCACTGCAAATCTGCATCGAGATTTAGGGAATTGTTATTTACAAAGTAGGTAACAGCGGCAGTAAAACTGTATGTCACACTATGATGGTTAAACTTAGCAATTACTCCGCGGTTCACATGCGTGCTGAACCGTGGGGGGAGATCCGTACGGATCAACTGCGATCCATTGCTAGTTACACTAGTGGTGTGGTACACACTAGTCACCACTGTTACAGAGTGATGCTCCTTTTACCTCATAGACAATCTTTGGCAGAGCACAGACACACACAAACCAGACAACTGCCAAGTTTTATTTTAAGTTACTCACAGAATGAACGTTAATTGGCGAAAGCTGATATGACCTACCGGCAACAACATTTGTCATTTTAACCAGTGAACGCGATGGTCGGCTAAAATGAGTAGCTACTAGCTAAATGTTTTGTACTCTGCTCTTTACTTGTATAAGAGGAGAGATAACTGCTTCGTTACCGTCGGAGCTTAGCAAATCTGTGTGTTTTGCCAACCCGGGTGGCAGAGTCAATTGCGATTTAGAGCCCAGCTGTCGTCAAGGAGAGCAGCGCTGCAACACTAGCAGGCTGAGGTGGACTAAACACAGTAGAAAACAGTAAAGAAAGGATCAGATTTTGATTGGCTTTATTTTAGCCGATCCGTCGGAAACAGTGACACACTGGTGAAGATAGCAGCACTTGCTTGCTTTTTAATCCAAGCTGTGGCCTTGATTTGGACTTCATTTTGAAGAATGAAAGAAAGCTTGATACGGCTGAAGCTGTATGTAAACACAGCCATGGCAAAGTCACATATCGCGTTATAATTGAACCAACATGCAGGCTAGTCTGACTCAACACCATATGGAGTTTAACACTGAAGAAGAACAGAGGCAACAGGTTGCTTATGGCCGTTTTTATTATTCAGGGTTATGTAGCCTGTTTTTAGTCAGGGTTATGCGGGGTCAAATTTTAATGGCTAATTCCTTTTGAGCCATGGCAAACCTCCAATATTGGCCTGGGTGGGGTGTAGACAACTACATGTGTCCTGTTGTATGTTGTTGATCAGATCATTGTTTTAGTCACTTTCAAATGATATGCCAAGCATCTGCCTCTTACGACCACACAGTTGTGAAGATTGCCCACTTGTCTCCATTTTATAAACATACATATATACATATACTTTTTCAACATTGCTTGGAACACAAAGTGGAGACTAGAGCTACTGTGCAGAGTTGTCATTGTAAGCAATCATGAATTTGTGTTTACATTCAGTATTTTTCATCAAAATGCATTGAACGTATCAATATATCAAGGCCTAACAAACACGTAGAATGCAGCTTTTTCTATAACCTGCATAGTTTACACTGGCTTGCGGTCTTCTGCTCTTACTTTGCTAGCATTTACAGTGCATTACCGCCATTAGCTGTTACCGCCCTCTGCCGTCAGCATAAATATGCTGATACATGTACATCCTTGTGTCATGATCGTAGAACAGGTGATCCAAATAATTGGGGCACCTTGTCATCAAAACATTGCTCTGCAGTGCCTCAAGTGGCCCAGAACTCATCAGTGTTTTTTTAAATAAAAAAAGAAACCAATGATAATCTCACAGATGACTAATACAGTGAATTAACTCACCTCAGTTCCTCAAAAAGGTCCTTCCACTGTCTGGGGGCCCTGGTGGCAATAGCACACAAGCACTCACAGGCTCTTGTGATAAAAGACTATTCTATCACCAAATGGCAGATGTTATGCCTCTGAGTAGCTCCATAGAGTTTCCCATACTAATTTGGATGACATGTTAGGGATCTTAAGAGCACTGAAAGCTCTTTGAATGTGGCCTAGTCAGTGGCTTCTTAGCATTAGCCTCTAACCATCTGTTTCTAGACAGCTAGCGAGCTTTGAATCCCCCCCTCCCACTCTTGCCATCAACAGATACCCTAAAGTTCATTGTAAACTCCCCCCAGACCTCCTGCCACCCAGCCGACTACCCCCCCCCCCAATCCCCCAGCAGGCTAAAATCACACCACCCGACCCTCGTAACCCCCCTCATCCACCCACCCAACTCCCCCAACAAGCTTCCTGGCAGTGGACAGCACCACCAATCATCACTCGGTTCCCATGGCAACCTCCCCCGGCAACAGCCGTCACTATATCATAGCAGTAGCGGAGGATGTGGGGAGGAAGGGGGAGGGGGTTGGCCGAGTCGTGGCTCTCAGCGTTAGAGAGGAGAGGGAGAGAAGGGAAGAAAGAAAAGAGGAGAAAAAAATGGAGAGCACACACAGCTGCCCTTCAGCTACGCAGCATCGCACCAGCTGCTCTAGTCGCCACTAGTACACACACACACACACACACACACACACACACACATACACACACACACACACACACACACACACACAAAACACAGCATTAGGCCTCGGAGATTTTGTATTTGCTTCGGCTTTGTCTGCATAACATTGCTGCTGGGCTTTCTCTTCATTCATTGATACATCTGTGGCCTTGATATATGTTGCTCATGTTCTGTCCTTGTACGCTTTGCTAACCAGTCTGTCTGTACTACGCATCTGGCAGTGTGTCCGTGTGCGCACAGTAAATTTGAAAAGGAATAAATTCCACTGACCTGCTCTACAGAGAGGAGTGTTGCATAGACTACTGGTACTGGAAAAAAGTACATTGGTCCCAGCTTAGAGAAATACCACAACTGTAGTTAAATTGTTTCTCTGAAAGTTCTAACTGTATAATATTTACACTTAAGGATGTCAATCCTATTAAAAACTAGTATGCAAATTGTTGACCAAAGTTTTCTATGTATTGGATTTATTTGGGCTGTCAACCCAAATAGATCTGCTTCCACTCAACAAGATTTTTCTGGTATTTTTGTATTTTTTATACAGTATATTGCTTGCAGAAGCCTGAATGGAGTCTGCTCGTATTGTGCACTGATGTGCTATTATGTCAAGTTAGGAAAATAACTTAATAATTGTAAGTTAGGTCGACCACCACAAATAAAGTCTCAGCTTGTAGGAAACACTGGATTCAAGTAGTTTGAAGCATAATTTTCTAGTTAAAAGGACTGGTAAACCGTCTCATTGCTGTCGTATTGGTTACCCATTGGTCGCCAAGTTAAGGAATTGGTATTTTGACCCAAAAAAAGTAGCGTTTGTAAATTTGAAAGTGTATTATTTCATTCAGGGAATTTGTGACTCAACAAATATGAAGTCAAAGGATACCTAATAGATAGTAATATCTCTGTTTTGATCCTTTGTCTTTAATGTGAGCTTATTGAATTATTACTGGCAACTTTAAATTTCTTGTATTTGGCCCGGTGAGAACAGAAACTTAGCCCCATCATTCCTTTCCCTCTCTACTGTCAGCTTCACTGATTTAAAGGCACAGAGATTGCTGCATTGACATCCATTTGAAACATATTAAATGTCTCAATGGTTTTGCAGGAAACCCCTCATCCCTTGGCTGTGGTATGGGTGGCCTGCAGCCACATGTCAACACCGGCGGAGGTCAGATGTACCAGCAGCAGGTCCACCAGGGCATGCAGCAGGGGGTGGCCTCCCACCCAGCCTACCAGGGACAGCAGCACTTCTCTGACAACCCACCCTACACAGACAGCAACAACACTAATGCTGGCTCCATGGCCTGCCTCTACCAGAACTACCAGGTGGGATGATGAGTTATATTTTGACCTCTGTAGCATTTCAGTTTAGTAAAAAAAATGTTTTGTCATGTTGTGACCTTGCTGTTGTGCCCAAAGCAGGGGATGTTGTCGCACCCACAGTTCGGGGAGGGGCAACAGCCCCAGGGCGAGGGGCTTCCAGCGGGTACACCTGGCTCTGACAGGGGCCCTGGCGGAGGCCCAGAATCGGTGGACGCCATCTACAGAGCCGTGGTGGATGCTGCCAGCAAGGGCATGCATGTTACCATAACCACCACAGTAAGCGGGACCACACAGGCGAGTCCTGTGCCTGCCCTCAGCGCCATGAGTGCCTTCACTGCCTCTATAGGGGAGCCTGTCAACCTCCCCAAAGCAGTTAGCACAGTCCTGCACGGGCACCTGGAAGGGGAGGTGTTACCCCAGCAAGCCAGACCGAGGCAGGTGAGGCTGGGACGGGGTCAGAAGAACATGGATCCAGGAAAGAGCACTCCAGACGGCCCCGAGGCTAACGACTACTTCCGTTCTCCTGGCCGTGGGACTCCCAGGGGGCAGTGGGACGGGGAAACGCAGCACGGAGGAGGCTTCGACGCTCACAGCAACAACAGCGCCTGGGGTGGTGAGGAGTTTCTAGAGTGTTCCACCCAAGTGAGGAGTAGTCCCTGCATGGAACGACCCGCCAGCCTGGCCCCCGCCCCACCCTGCCCCACTGAGGGGTCCAACGACCATGACCTGGCCATGGCCCACGATAAGGCCTTTCTTGATGATGGTTATCGCTTCAACAACTGCAGCCGGACACCTGCTAACTACAAGGAGCGTCTGGAGCAGATGGTGGAACGCTGCGCCCACATCAACGGCGCCACCCCCCACTTCAACACCCGGGGTTACGGAGAAGTCCTGGGCCCCCCACGGCAGGAGCTGACGGGGGACGACCAGTCGCCCAGCTCCTCCACTAGCCTGGAGGGACCTCTGGCCACAGCCAAAGACTACAGCCACTACAACGGCCACTTTAACGGTATGGCGCCCAGCCCCTCGGACACAAAGAGCCTGAGCAGTGAGGAGGACCTGCGGCAGCCGGACTCTCCGTCCTCAGAGCTGCTTCACTACCGATCCAGGACCTTCAACATGGGAGAGCTGGTCTGGGGCCAGCTGAAGGGATTCCCACCTTGGCCTGCCAAACTGGCCGGGGACGAACAAGTGCACAGCGCTGCTATGCAGCTGCGGGAGCAGGCCAAGGTGAGAAACCCGTCTGTGACCACCTGTCATTACTTTACCAGCCAACTTGAATTTTCAGACTAGATAAGACTGCAGAGTGACGGCTGATTTCAGTGTCTGGTACAGTACGCTAACAAACTTACCAGCCAGCAATGTTGTCTTGGGTCACAGCACTTTATTTTCCAGTGTAAGATGGATGCTTGCCAGAAAGTCAAGATTACAAATTAAGTTGTATTTGAGTTTTCCCCAGACGGAAACCTATTGCAACACTGAAAAGTCATAAGGAAACAAGCATTTTTGTCCACTGGCCATAGTGGCAGATGGATTTCAAAATGCTCCAAACACTTTCACCATTTTACCTGCCAAAGCAGAATTTCAGAATAGAAGAGGTCCTACTGCTGATGACTGCCAAATTAACTGGTAGACAGTACAACAAATTCACCATAATTGTCTTGTGGTTGCTGGGAAATTCTCAATCTGCTACCAAACAGTCCTGAATGTGTTTTCTCTTGTCTCCATCCAGGTAGAGCCAGAGAAGCTAAAAACACTAACTCACGACTTAGAGGCACTTGACCGAGCCGCCAAAAGAGGCCTGAAGTAAGTAAACCTGCCCACCTTATTGTTGCCTCAGTAAATAACAACAAGGTGAAAAACAAGTTTAAACACCACACTGGATGGTCTATGATGTGTGCTATATTCTGAACATGCTGAAAGTTAGAGTGCAGCATGTGAGGTGTTTACATGGTTTTGACGTTTATAGTTTGTAATTTCAAATAATATGTTTCACGTTTTCATGAGAAAATGAGTAAGACCGAATGAGTTTGTTAAAGTCACTTCAGGCAAACTTCCCCAAATCCAGTACAGAGCAGGACAGATCCAGTTATGTTGACCTAAACTCTGATAAACTATCATCCAGGACCGGTGCTCCAGCTCAGTGGGTGTTCCAGTCTAGAACAGGGCTTTTTCTAACATAACCTGTATCCCCGCAAAATAGTGTATTTATTAATGATATATTAACTCTTGGCTTTGGAAGTAGGTTACTATTGTAGGTCATAAGCCAGTTAGCCAAGCATGCAAATGTTTGCAGCTTACATTAGAGCAGATGAACACACAGTTTTATCCATTGCTTACACTTTTGCTCTTGGGTTTTTTGGTTTTGGAAAGGCAAAACAAAAAATGGCACGACCCTTTAAACTATCGCTCCTACTGCAGCTCCATGCATAACGTTTCAACATATGGAGGGGTTTAGCAAATGATCAGTTACATGATTCATTTGTTGGTGTTTGTTCAGGGTAGCATTGACACGTAGTGGTTAAGGATGGTGTCCTGAAACATAGAGTTTTGGTCACTGCAGCATCCAAATGTCCCGGAGTAAAAACACTTGAATCCCTGTCCGGTTGTATCAGCTTAAATATAAATAATGTGAAATGTAAATGTTGTCCAACAGACCGGGGAAACTGAATAATCACTTGGAAGCTGCTATCCACGAGGCCATGAGTGAGCTGGATAAAATGTCGGGCACAGTGAGTATTTACACCTTTCTTGATCTCCAAGAGAGATGAAGAAATCATTTTTCCCCTCATGAAGTATTGCTTTTACTCCGCCCACCTGTCCAGCCTTCACCATAATGTTTCTGCCTGTCTGCCATCAGATCCCGTCGAGGGATCGTCAAGTGAAGCTTCCCAAGCCTAAGAGGAGGAAGATATCCAGATAACATTGAATGTGTCGGCCCAAGAACGTCCTCAAAGCCTTCGGAGACTTCGTCCGTTCAGCCTTGATGCGATCTGAGCTCTCTAACAGGTGCTACACATGGACTTTCAGTGGTACATCCTTGTTCCATGATATCAACTTGACTTAATGACTGACCACAGAAGGTGCTGGAAATTCCAATCACCGATACAGTTTTAACTGTAGTAACAAAAAAAAAAAAAAGAAAAAATAGAGAAAAACTTCAAAAACGGTTGCAATTTGTCTACAGCTCACTGAATTAACTATTTTTTTCTAGTATAAGATAGTAAAACAAACAAAAAAAGCTACAAGCATTACCTTACATATTTAAGAAAAATAGACAGTCCAAATATTTCTGATACATTTTCAATATGTATATAGATAATCCTGAAATTTCATGCTATTAAGAATTGTATGTAAATATTGTACAATGTCATGTACAAGCATACCTAATGCACATTTTATCTTTTATTGTACAAAAACAAAGCAGAAGTGTACCAATGTCTTGGTTTCTATTCAGAAATGCGGTTGCATACAGCCGCATGCATAGGATAAATAAGAATACAGCCTAAAGCTTTTATATGATGAACTGTAAGACGTGCTGTTTTTGTTTTTTTTGTAAGGGAACAGCAGTGGAACAGGCATGAGTATATGAGTTCTCCATTACGAACGTCACTTCACACCAGTTAAGTGTTCATTTGTATTGGGGAAAAAAAAGATTAAAAAACAGAATGAACTTTACCAGCAGAAAGTGTTCAATGTTGCTCTAACATGGTGGAAAATGACCACCGGCCGGACGAATGTTGGTAAATCTTCATCTGCATTTCACCAGTCACTTTGACAGGAGAATCCTGATCTTTGGAGATCCAGTTTTGTGCTAAAAAGTCTGGTTGGCAGGTGATTTTATTTATTTTTTTTCTGGGGGTTTACCAATCAGACAAAAGACAGTTGGTTACCTGCTGTTTTTAGAAGGACAAATCCACCCTCAGCCATGTTTACATTTCAGGAGTTTTGCAAAAAAAAGTGTAGTAATGATTTACATTTTTGGGATGAACCAAAAGTTAGTGATTTACAAGATTTTCCAGAATTACTTTTTACAACTCCCAATGAAGGCTCAGGAGTGCCCGATTGTAGATGGAGCTTAAACGCTTAGTCAATAGATAATCTATAAAAAATATTTTGATAATTGATTTTCAAGCAAAAACAATGAAAAAAATGCTTCACATTCTCTGGTTCCAGCTTCTCAAATATGACTATTAGCGCAATTTCTCTGTATTATATCGTTGTAAATTGAATATCTTCGGGTTTTCGACTTTTGGCTGAAAAAAGAAAAGATGAAATTTGAAGACGTCACCCTGGTCTTTGGGAAGTTGAGAGGGTGGCATTTCATAGACTTTCTCCTTTTTATTATTGTTGAACGTCGGTACAAATCCATGTTTTTAAAATAAGGCCCCACTCTTGCAAAGACTTGATACCAAGTTTTTTTTTTTACCATTTGAGGTCACAAAAACAAATACAAATATATTAACATTGAGCAAATTAAGTGGACCCTGAATGCAACATAAAATCACTACTAAGTGTTTTTGGGTGGATTTTTCCTTCAGCTACCACCAAGAATCACAGGCTGCATTGATGAGTTCTGTCATTTGGTTGTTGTGATTATGTTCTCGTGCTCGTTTGTACAGTGATTTTTCCATGACTGTAGTCGTTTTTGCCACAACTATAGCTTTAGGTAGAGTAACCAACCTCAGAGGCAGAGTCTAGATTATCATGAGGAACACTAACTCGGTTTTCAAGAGCGGTGAAAGCATTTAGGGGCCTTGTGTTGTGTTTTTTTTTTTTTTTTGCTTATTGATGTAAATTATTTATGTACAGTACTCCATATTTATTTTAAGCTTTACAAATATGCTAGATGGCAATAATACTACCAAGAGTTGAGAACTCAAGCCTTATATGTGTATATGTATGTTTTTTTTTGTTTGTTTCTGTTTTTTTTAACAGTGAATAGATCATGTATTCAGAGTTCATTACAAAGGTCATGTTCCCTTTTTATTTAAGAAGTGAGCATTACAGACAACACTTCATTTTTTTTTCACAGTGAGGCTTTCTGATCTACTTGTTTTTGTTACAGATTGTGTCATGGATTTCTTAGTTAAAGGAAAACAAATGTATGAACATCTGCCGACAAGACCGTACTATTTATGAATATGCACACCTGAAAAGGCAGACAGCGTTTATTTAGCTCATAAATGCAACACTACTAGCTATCAAAGCAAAACCATCACTTGATGAGTCTTAAGAATGGAGAGTGATGCACAGTATTGGGAACTCTGGATCAACACACACACACACACACACACACACACACACAGCTGCTCCTCCAGATCAAACAACCTGAAATCACTCCAGAATTATCAAGTGCAATATACCAATCAATGGCAAAGACAAACCGCTTAGAAACACTGCATCTCTGCACACACACACACACAGCTGCTCCTCCAGATCAAACAACCTGAAATCACTCCAGAATTATCAAGTGCAATATACCAATCAATGGCAAAGACAAACCGCTTAGAAACACTGCATCTCTGATTGTTTGAAACCGTTTCTTTTGTCACACACCGTCAACAACTTGGTCTGTAAGTTGTTTTCGAAGTATCTCCTTTGGCGTCTGCATGCTCAAAAAGGATCTCTCACTTTTTAAGTTTTCGTTGGTACCAGTATTCATCGTTCTTAGATGTCCTAATCTCAGAGCCATGAAGTAGTAATTTATTTGTAGCTTTACCTTTTTACACGTTCACACAACTGCTTCTCCCAGGCTCAAATTTTATTTTAATTTAATTTGTACTGAGGAAAATCCACCGCTATTAAAATATCTGATGCGCACACTAAACCTCCAGATATTAAGTTTCACTAAAATGCCATTAGTTTAACTTTTCAGTCAAAATGATTGCATTTATAGCAAGGAACCCACATGTTTCTGATGATAACCTTAAAACCAAATAATACACTACTTTGTAAAGAGATTCAACATGAAAACACTACTATTAAAACATATCGACAACTTTTGGATGTGCACACACATTTTCTAACCCGTGGAGGCGAGGAATCCCACAAATGTACTTAAGTTTTATAATGTACCCTCTATCCTGAACGAGGAGCCTCTCTATGAATCACAGCCAAGTAAACAATGTCAACAGATCTTATTTTGTTCATGTGTACACACTTTTACGAACCTTACATTTAAGTTGTACTGTATTTTCTAATGAGATCTCACTTATTTCAAAAACATTTCTCACCTTTGTTTTTGTTTTGTTTTTTGTCGTGTGCACACTGAAAAAGTCATGGACATTTTTTTTTTTTTAAAAAGCTCTGAAATTGTAGCAACAAAGCCTCGTAACGTCGAGAAATATCAGTATTTGAAGAGAAGTATCAGACTTTGTTATAAGCTACTAAACACGTGTTTGTTCAACCTGTTTCAAGTCAAGTTTGTAGCTGTTAAAATGTCTGCTTAAAAACCTGTTTAAAATATCCCTCCTTTTCAAAATGTCCCTATTTCTTTTCAGTGTGCACACTTTCAAGAACCTCAGAGTTTTTACTGTAATCTGTGGCGAGGAAATCCTCCGGCCGTTTTCAAAATGTGACGTTCAGTGTCAAGAACACAGGAGCTCTTTCGGTAAAGTTCATTCTGCCTCTTCTCCCCCCACCCCCACCCCTTGTTTTTTGTGCAATGACATGCAGGAACCCGGGCTCATGTTGGGAACCCATGTGTTATGGATCTGTTCTATCAGTTTCATGTTATTTGTGGTCAAGAGTTCAAAGCATTTTTGTGTTTGAGATGGTCTGTGCAGTCTATTTTCTTTCCTCCTCCCGCCTGTGATTGTGTGTGTGTGTGTGTGTGTGTGTGTTGAGGTGTGAGTGTGATTTTTATTTTTTTCTGGTGTACTTGTTTGTTTTCTGCTCTTTGAATCTCATTTCCCTATTGCTCTTTCACCCTTTCGTTGTCAGTATTTTATTTTTTCAACTTGTAATTAAGTATATATTTCCTCACTAATATATACTTTACAAAAAATAGACTTGCGTGAAGTATGATGTGCACTTGATTGCTCTTGTTTATTTTTCTTTTTGCATTAATGTGGACTAGGGATAGTTTGTCAGAGTCCATTATTTTGAGATTGTTTGGACTTTTTTTAATGGTTTGATGTAAGCAGCATTTTTTTGTAAATATTGTGAAACATTACAGGTCATGCAGTGATGTAACATTTTGAACAATGTTGCACAGATGTTTAAGATATTAAAACATGGTCACTCTTACTTGAATCATTGGTGTGTGATGTGCATTTATGCTCCATTCTTGTTTCCTCATTATGTTTCTTATTTTATTATTCTAAGTTTAAAAAGAGGATTTATTGAGTTGTAAAGGTGATGAATCAAGACTCAACCAAAGTGTGGAGTTAAAAACATAATTTTAAAGCCAGTGTTTCTTATTGCACACTGACCTCTAGTGGCCAAATAGAGAACACACTTTTAATATGGTCTACTGAAAGTTAAATTCAGCATAGTCAGCCTGGGAATATGGACATACAAACACCAACAGATATTATTTAATGAACAAATTAATGAATAGATGGATATTGAGCTCTACAGTGAAGTATCTTATGCTTATTAACCAACATGTCTATTCAGTCAAACAAGAATTTTCCCCTAAATCCTAAAAAAAAACAAAAAAAAAACATTGGTCAGTGTATTGTTTATTTTGTACATTTTTTAATGTATTAAAAAGTTGCAAAACACACTCTTTCTCCCAATCAAAATGAAACACTGGCTCCATTTAGGAGCTGTTCTGGAGCTCTCGTCTATATTACATGATCTTCATCAGGAGATAAAGTTCGTCACCAACAGATGTTCAAATTTTCAAGTACTTAAAAGGCTGCTTGTCCATGTTAGCATAAAAGTTGCTGGTCAATGAACCAATGAATTGAATTTTACTTTAGCCTACTAAGTAAAAGCCATCTTAGCATCAAAATATAGCCTACATAAAATACTGAAAGTAAAAGTAGCCTACTAATTACGCAAACTGGTCTATTTCAGAATATTAGGCCTATATTATTGCAGTAGACCTATAATTAGGCTAGGGCTATGTGTAGCCTATTAGCACCACTTTAATGTTGCAGCTGGTAAAGGTGGGGCTAATTTGAACCTTTAATTTTAAAGGCTTCTGCTGGGTAGCTTGATCTATAATAATACATCATAATTAATTTGTTTATTCTATTTTGTATGAATGATATGAATAACTAGCTGAAAAATGTAGGAGTAAAAAGTAAAATAGTTAGCCTACCTCTAAAATGTAGCATAGCAAAGTAGCATAAATAAATATGAATTCCTTATTATTCGTAGCCTACTTACGTTCTGCCTGTTGTGGCAGGTTAAAGATGTATCGGCATTCATAAGAGATTAATGCAGGTTTTGTGTGTGCGCGTGCATGCTGGCAACTCAGTGATGGTGGTGGTGCTGATGCAGGGGACGGGCGCGCGCCGCGGCATCGTGCCGGGAGCGCGCCTCTATTGCAAGTCAGGGCGATGCGGCTGTCTCTGCGCATCCTCTCCGGTCTCTCCCTCCGCAAACCGGCCAGCACCCTCCGAGTCTGCCCCCGCCCGTAGGACACACAAACGCATATCAGTCCACTTTCTGCACGATTGTCGGCGTCGCCGCTGCAGAGGAGGGCCTGTACGCCGATGGTCTGAGCTCCTCACCGGGACGCAGCGCTGCGGTTGATCTAGTTTGGCCATGGCCCAGCCGAGGAAACACGGAGGTATTCGGCTTGGATGAAGGACGCGTTGCGCATCGGATAACTTCCCAGGAAGCCCGACGTTTTATCCCCTGGGAAACGGTTTGGTTGCCAATAATGATTTGAGTCTTTGTTTTAGTAAATTGCGAACTCTCAGTTGGCCCGGGACGCAGGGATAATCATCAAGACCCCGCCGGAGGTCCCTGAACCTCACTTTGGGCAACACCCTGCCTAAAATAGACCGAGCATTGGCCTGTTGTTTGTTTATTTCTTTGTACCTGCATTATTTGGAGAGGCGGTGTAAACAGTGACAGCAGCAGACATGATGGATGCGTCGGAGTGCGGGGTGAGAGTGATGTGCCGCTTCAGGCCCCTGAACGAGGCCGAAATAAACAGAGGAGACAAATACATCCCCAAATTCAAAGAGGACGACACCGTGGTCATAACGGCAAGTGTGGCCGCTCATTGTTGCTGTGATGTTGACGTGGTGTATGTGTCTGCGTGCAGCTGAACATAGAAACGCTGCAGTGTTTTAGAGGAGGAAAGTCACCTGGAGCTCCGCAGGCAGCATGGGGTTGCCAAGTGAAGTGCGCAATAAGCCTGTAGTCATATAGCAGCATATTATAGCAGTATATAATAGTTTATAAAAGATAAACTATTCACCACAAAGACAATATAAAATCATTCCACACAGATACGCTGTAATTCTGCAGGAATATATTTATATTAGGAGGAATTTGTACTGATCTTCTGTCTCTGTAGGTTTCTATAATGCTATAATGTTATAAAAGCCCAGCCAGTAATACCACTCTGCAAAACATGTATAACAAAATACTGTAAAATCCCGACATACTTGTAGTACTACTATGATATGATAGGCTGCTACTACTAATTAATACCAATAAAATAATTAAAATAGTTTAATAATATATAAATCTGAAAACTGGCCATTGACAAGCAATGACATAAACACACAAAATAGATATTGTGTTTACATATCTTCCAAATCTAATCAAATATGCAGTTAGAAACAGACAAGTCTAGGAAATACTTTTAGATTATACATATTTACATATTTTTTTTTATGTAAATAATATGTAAATACCAAAAATACCAGTATTGTGGTAACACAGGAAATAAACGGATCACAAAGGATACAAAAAAGGAGTTTATTAGTGATTCTTCAGTGGCAGGAGCCAATCAGGAGTGAGCTCAGCTGTGATGCATTTCCTGTGATGCATCTAAACAGTTTGTGAAAAGGGGAACTTTAAAATCCAACTAAAACACTCATAAATGTAGCCATAATCTTTTAAGGCCTTTTTTTTAAGCAGTTATGGCTTCAGTTCAAAGCTTTATTTAAAAATTGATCCAGAGAGACTTCAGAGGAATATTGATTTCTTGATCAAAGACACTTTAAGGAAGTAGTCATTTAGAAGTCAGGGGTCAAAGGTTGTACTCGCAGTGACTCACCATCATAAATGTGCTGATTCATGAGGCCACAGGAACATCAATACTGTGTTTATCCACAGTGTGAAATCAGAAGGCTGCTTTTGTGTGCACTGACTCACAGCTTGAGATTTGGTTTAGAGTGCATCTATTAGGCCTAGTGTTTGTTTTCTACTCCTTGCAATTCCAGGTGGGTGGAGCTAACACAGACAGCGTCACACTTAGTGCCAGAAAGTTAAGATGATTTATTAAAAAAGCCATTTTAATTTTGCGCCGTTCATCCCTGACCTGAACCATCTGCTGCTCAAACAAGGTTATATATTGTATGTTACCTAAATCTCATCTCATTCAATTTCTCCAAAATACAGAGAAACCAGATTTCTTTTTGCCCATTACAAAAAATAATGTTTCATTTTTTCTTCAATAACCCCCCAAATTGTTTGTTTCTTGTTTGGAATGCGCTAACGCTAGTGCTAACTTGGTTCGTATTAAAGCAGACTCTTCATAGTTATGTCTAAAAAAAAACAAGACAAGATCAAAAGTCTTCAATCAGGATCAGTACCTAAATCTGTCAACATGATCTGTAAAATCTGTCAGTTTTACTTTACAGATAATATGCTACCAGACAGACAGGAAGTGAACCTTGCCACAGTTTGTTAATGCAGATCCGTCACCCCGCTCACCATCAGCAGCCCTGCACACCCTGCGTTATTCATTCTGTTGCATTATCGCCCAGAAACTCACGTCACCGCCTCGTGCCATCAATCAAACTTACAGAAACGCATTACCGAGGCCGTACATCCTGATACTGTTTGTGTCAGTGGTTTCTCTGCTTCATCTTGGGGGGTCAGAGGGCGTCAGAGTGCTGAGCGATGTGTTTCACAGCAATGAGGCTTTTACCCCTGAGAGACAGAGTCAGTAGTTGATGGATGGTCAGACTGGAAGTTACTGGAGCATTTGCAGCTCAGGACTTCCAATTTTAAAACACTATAGCGATAGAAATATGCATCATGTACCTGAAGTTGATCAATATTTTCCAATCATGCCAGGCTCCGATCTGTGAATATTAATTAATCCAATTTACTATCTTTTAGTTGTTGTCAGGTGTATTTTTTTTTATATATAATCCTGGCAGATAATCCTGCTTGTTTCATTGTATTCCTCTTGATAAATATTAATAGCACTTCTTTTAATAAATCATTGTAAAAATGATGAAGAAACTCTCTCCAAAAATGCTTACGTTGCCAAATAAATGTCCTGAAATGCCCACAAAAAGCTCACCCGAATGCAGCTAGTGCTGAAGCAGTTCCAGTGCTGTCTACACTGTCAAAACTGTCCTATTATTGAGTCCTTAAATATTATTTTAATCTTTGGTCAAATCTTATTAACAAGTCAAATGTCTTGCCAGGCTGTTGTTTGATGTCTTGCAATCCACTGTCATTTTCCTGCTGTTATTAACATGTCCTGTTTGGTCTGAAACAGAGTAAACCCTACGTGTTCGATCGCGTGCTGCCTCCCAACACGTCACAGGAACAAGTGTACGACCAGTGTGCCAAACAGATAGTTAAAGGTACGAAGGTTTAAACCTGCTGGAGGGAAAGTGATGAAGCATTGTTCTTATGTAACTGCAATCTATTTCATATCTGCACACAGACTTCATCTGTCCTCCATCGTTTAATCCTCAAGTCTCTTTTACCCTTAATCGTTAGCCTGTGCACATGCACTACTGTTGTTGTCAGTATCATCTCTGCTGCTTGATGTTGGTTATTTAACAGGTTTTAGATTCGAAATAAAGGTAGTAGTAATAGTAGTACTCAGAGCTGTAGATTTTTGAAAAATTGGACTCAAGTCACATTTATATCCTGAGAGATACAGACATTTGAAAGGCTATAGGGAGAACACCGGACTCTCTGGTATGAACTCAGTAAATTAAATGAACGGAAAGGCCTTGAATTCCTTGAATATTTCATCATCCGGACTCTGCATTGAAAGAACTTAGTGTCAGCTATGTAAACATCTTTGAAGGTACTGGAGACTTGATGTGGACTTGATTCGAGGACTTGAGACTTGACGTGGACTTGATTCGAGGACTTGAGACTTGACGTGGACTTGATTCGAGGACTTGAGACTTGACGTGGACTTGCTCTAGAAGACAGAAAAACAGTGCTGGTAGTAGTAAAGTAGTAATCGTGTTATTGGCTGTAGCAGTAAAATAAGTAGCAGTACTGGAAGCAGCATTAGGCTGATAAACTGAATTATGAATAGAAATATTAGTACTATTAGTAGCATTAACAGTAGTAATAAAGTAAATATGTAAAGCAAGCAGTTATTTATACACATGCTGGATATTCATGTCATATTACAGTAATCTTGAAACGATCTTGTCGTTCCAGATGTGCTGGGCGGTTACAATGGGACCATCTTCGCCTACGGACAGACGTCCTCTGGGAAGACACACACCATGGAGGTGAAACACTCCTTCACTCCAGTATACCTTTAACTTTTTAAAGAAATAATACATTTACAACCTGGAACTACTGCCTCAGTATTGCAAAACATGTCTGAGGTTGTGAGATAACTTTACTTTCATGTTAGCGGTTACTCCACTTCCTCATAGTTGCTGTCAATCAGTCAACCAATCGATAAATCCCAGAGTCAAAGCCATTGTATAAAGGCTGGCAGTGACCTTTATTTTGAGTTTCTATTTCCAGTCAGAGGATTAGAGCGCAGCAGGCATTGTGTAACTGTACCACAAGCACTAAATCCAGTCAAGCTCAGACAATGGCTGAGATTCAAGGAATCAAAAGCCTGATAGCAGAGACCGTCTTGTAAGGTTCAGTTCCTGCAAACACTGATGTCCACTTCACTGTGTTTCAAAGGCTGTTTGTTTTGTAGTAGCTTTTAAGAGGCAAAAGTAGAATTCCTGGCACAGACAGACTCTCAACATCCTGCATCATTCGTCATGAGTGCAAATGACTTCAGCTGGTAGACTAATCCCCCAAGACAGCAGCCTAAAGCCTCTTTTAATTCTCTGATCTGGTCTGTGAGTCCGAGATGAGAAACCTCTGCTTCACTGTCTTTACATTGAGTTTTAATTCCACCTCTGAACCCCGATGTTCCCCTTAAAACTCACCTCAAGTCGCTTCAAAGTTCGACAAACATTAAAGAGCATTAAAACATCGATATCCGTTTGCTGTGTTCAGGGCAAACTGCACGACCCCCAGCTGATGGGCATCATCCCTCGCATCGCCCACGACATCTTTGACCACATCTACTCCATGGACGAGAACCTCGAGTTTCACATCAAGGTATAAACCCCCCCCCCACTGATTTTTCGTAGGTCCAATACAACAAAATAAGCAATTAGTTTTTTTCTTATCATGTTTAATGCTAGTTTCAGTAGCTTTAGAACAACATACATACATGCAGTGTTGACCTTTTTAACATTTAATTCTTTATGTTTGAATATCTAAATTACCTATATCATTATAATATAATTCTATGTGCCTTAATGATTATGTTTGATAGATAAGTGCTTGGCATTAAACGTTTGGAGTTTCTCTGTCTCTCTGTGCAGGTCTCCTATTTTGAAATTTACTTGGACAAGATAAGAGACCTGCTGGATGGTAAATAAGACTATTTATAGCAACATTTAAGGTGACATTTAGGTGATAATTGGAGTAGTTTGTGTAATAAGACTTTGGTGGTCTTTGTTCCGTTTACAGTGTCGAAGACGAACCTCGCTGTGCATGAAGACAAAAACAGAGTGCCCTATGTCAAGGTTGGTAAACTGCTAAATCTGTTATATAATACATCAGGACTCCCTTCCTGCCAGCTAATCAGCAACAGATTAGATCACACAGTGATGGCATCACTATGATCCAATTGTGGTTTTCATTCATCACAACATATGATCCATTATAGACTGCGGACAGCTGGGACGTTTGAATGATTCAGTTAACAAAACAATTTCAACTCAGCCACGACTTGCTCGCCTTTTCCGGAGCTTTTAACCTTGTTGTTGATGTTCAAGCACAAATCTTGTCTTATTCAAACAGGAGAACTTTACTTTTGCCAAGTAAAATGTCCTGAAACTTCTTCTTACAAATGAAAAGTTGAGTTTAACCTCACCTGGTCTGATATGACCAGTAGCTCACGGTGGCTAACGTTAGCAAACTTTACATAACAAACATTACTGGGTCAGTTTGTTGACTTGTGCTACTGCTACACTATATTTCCACATTCACATTCGCCTTTATCCTGTAACTGCCTTACATGGTCTCACTTTAAGGGCCATAATTCCAGTTAAACACCTACATACATGGTCTTGATACAGTTGTGAATGTTTCAGGGTTGTACTGAGCGTTTTGTGTCCAGTCCGGAGGAGGTGATGGATGTCATCGATGAGGGCAAAGCCAATCGGCACGTGGCAGTGACTAGTACGTATCTTTATTATATAGTATGTTTATTTTAACATCAACCAATGACATCTTTCTCCCAGTTTTTAACTTTTATATTTAATGTATATATATTTTTTAGCAATGCTAAGCAACATATATGAAGTATAAAAATCCTTTACAATCCTTTATCTTAAACAGCACTTTACTGTTGTAGCTGCTTGGCGTGGAGCTAGTTACTTTATATACAGTTAGCTAGTTTAGTCCAGTGGTTCCCAAAATGGGGGTCAGGTCCCTCCAAAGGGTCACCAGATAAATCTGAGGGGTGGTAAGATGATTAATGGGAGAGGAAAGAAGAAAACACAGTTCTGATACAAATATTTGTATTCATATTTTGTATACTTTCCTCTAAACTTTGCTTTTTTGGTGGAATATTTAATAATTTTGCCTCTTTGGGCTTCAAACAGAGAATTTTAGAGGGGGAATGTCTCTAAACCGGAACTGCTAAACAACTCATAGACATCTGAAACGTGACAATGGGCCCCAACTAGACACTGCTTATTTGTAAGGGGTCACAAACCCCCTCGTCATCTAATTTTATACGCATTTTTTCATGTAAAATCTTAATCTGAAAATAAACTAGTAACTCAAGCTGTCAGATAAATGTAGTGGAGTAAAACGTACAACATTTCCCTCTGAAATGCCTGTGAAGTAGAAGTATAAATTGTACAGTACTTTGTTACTTTCCACCACTGAGTCACATACATGTAATAACCAGAATGAAGTGCTTGCAGACTAACTGTAACTCTTTTTAACATCTCCTAGACATGAATGAGCACAGCTCTCGCAGCCACAGCATCTTCCTCATCAACATCAAGCAGGAAAACATGGAGACGGAGAAGAAGCTGTCAGGGAAGCTCTACTTGGTCGACCTGGCGGGCAGCGAGAAGGTCATTCTGAGCCAGTTAATGTTTAGTGAAAGTTTTTTGAGTTTTCTGAATTATTAAGTTGATTTTAAATTTGTGTGTTGGCTGTTTGAACAGGTCAGTAAGACGGGAGCAGAGGGCGCCGTGTTGGATGAGGCAAAGAACATCAACAAATCTCTGTCAGCGCTGGGGAACGTCATCTCAGCTCTAGCCGAGGGAACAGTAAGTTGCCTCTATTTCTCCGTGTCTGAAGAATCTAAATGAAATCTGGTTTAAATATGAAGAAAAAGCAACAACATCAGTGTTAGCAGATAGTTATGAAACATTTATTTTCCAGAAAACCCACGTGCCGTACAGAGACAGTAAGATGACTCGGATCCTGCAGGACTCTCTGGGAGGGAACTGCCGCACCACCATCATCATCTGCTGCTCGCCGTCCGTCTACAACGAGGCCGAGACCAAGTCCACACTCATGTTTGGACAAAGGTACCTATAACTTGTTCATTTTTGTGTATGTGCGCCATCAAACACCCAGCTCCATACTGTTTTTAAACATGCAGATTCCTCTAAAATCATATTGACTTTCTCTTATTTTAAACAACTTTGGGATGCCTTCAGGTAATAATTGATTTTTTACTCTAAACATGATTTGAGCCGTTTTAAAGTCGAGAGTCTTTAATTTAATAAAGAGTGAGTTTGTTGCTTCATTGGTAAGTAGTTTTGATTACAATTCTTATGGTTATTTTGAAGTATGAAAATTCGATTTGGATTAGTTTTATACGTATTTCCCCAGACTTCCAAACAGCAAGTTATATATGAACTAATAAGGGAACAGTATAAAGTATATAATGAAGCTTGATTAAGCTTAATTTTGTACAGTGTTGCAATTGACTTTTTTGCTTGATGTAATTTATATGTGGTAACTTAACACCGGGCTGAGAAGTCTTTCACTGCCCTCTCTGATTGAACTAGGTGTGGTCAGAAGTGTGCTTAGTCATACAATGTAACAATGATGTCATGGTGTACCGACCACACCCTGGAATACACGTCTACATCACTGCAGATCGATTTTTTTAATATGAGGCATTTGTTATATTATGTAGAGTTGTGACACGCTCACAAAATATATGGAACTGGTCAATTGTACAGTACACTAACACGTTTTTTTTTAAACAGAAGCAAGGCAACAGTGAGGTGTGTGTGTAAGTGTGTGTGAAGGTAGTGGTGACTCATTAGGACTATAACGGCTGACCTCAGTGCTGAAAACCAGCACCCAGATGGCTTTGAGTTTCCCACAGTGCATCTGGGTTTATTTCTATTTATAGATCCCTCTGGTGAAACCCTCCACACCTTTATTTTGTTTTTGTTGTTTTGTTTTTGTCCATGCCTGTTTTTGTCTTCTTAAACGAAGGATAATCCACAATACTTCGCTATTTCTAAACGTCTCCACCGAGCCTCGAACAATAGTGTCTAAGTTCAAACTGCTCATCCAGTGGGTGGACTGTGGGTGTTCCTAACAAACTTGACTCTGTGCTGTCTGTGTCTGTTTAGAGCCAAGACCATCAAGAACACAGTGTCGGTGAACCTGGAGCTGACGGCTGAGGAGTGGAAGAAGAAATATGAGAAGGAGAAGGAGAAGAACAGGGGCCTGAAAAACATCATCCAGAGGCTGGAGGCTGAACTCAACCGCTGGAGGAACGGTGAGATACAAAAGATACGGTTAAAGGAAAAACCAAAACCCTCCCTGTCAACATCCTGCAGACATGTGGTCAATTACAACCTAGTTGTACCTTTAGCATCATGTAACATAACAATATTTACACATGTTTTGATTATATTTAAACACACTATCAAGGGCATTATCCTGTGTGTTGTTTTGTTTCCACTCTATCGTCCTCTCTTCTGAGACTGCAGCGTCTCCTTCACAGCATCCTCGCCATTTCTTTCCATCTCTGTTGCATGGTAACCTCTCTCTCTCCCGTTTCCTCTTTGCTTTAATGTCTCTCTCCCCTCCACTCTCCCTCCATTCCCCTCTCTCTCTCTCTCTCTCTCTCTCTCTCTCCATTTTTATTTTTTAATCCCCTTGTGAATGCTGATAACACTCCCCCTCCTTAGCAACAACTCAGCTCAGCTGCAGCCTCTAAAGCCTACACTCCTGACACATAAATGTAGTGAACACGCAAACAGAGAGGCCCACGCACACTCTAAGACACACGCACACACACACACACATTAGCTGACGCAGTGGTTCTGACATGAGTCAGCCTCTGGCTCCGTGCCGAGCCGTTTAAACGGAGCTGCCCACCCTTTCAGTCTGTCCTCTTCTCCGTCGTCGTCTCACTTTCATCCCAATTAAAAAGTCAATACTTATTACAGCAGCAAGTCTTTATCTAGTGAAGTCACAGTGCTGCTAACAGGCTGCACACACTTTTACTCCTGTTTTACAGCAACACATAAACACAAGACAATATGATGATAGGACTTTACTGTCAATACACACTATTTTGATACAGTATGATATGTGATGTATTGTGAAATTATCTGATGTGACTTCTGCTGCTGTAACAAACCACATTGTCATGGCCAGGTTAACCTCCTAGGGGGCCCCGGGGCATAAATTTATTGTTGGGCCCCTGTTGATCCCCACTATACATGGCAGTTTCATTATTTCCCCAGGCACCTAGAAACCAACCAGTAGTCTAAAGCTGAAATGATAAGATTGACAGACAATTCTGATAACTGACTGTATTGTTTAAGTTATTTTTAAGCAAAACTGTGCTGGTACCAGCTTCTCAGATGTGAATATTTCATACTTTTCTATGATAGTAAACTCAACATCGTTGGGTTTTTGACTGTAATACGTTAACTTGGAAGAAATTTGATAAAAACACAGTGTTATTTTTCTGACAAAGTCCAGATGAAAGTTGAGTCGAGTCTACAAATGTAGAGCTGAGCCTGACAAGATGAGTCTGAAATTGTCCTGAAATGGACACCGTACAGAGGATAAACCCTTTCTATTTAGTAACAATATGGCCTTCCCTCTGGTGTCACCCTCAGGCCAAACTTCCATTTAATAAATTGAGCATTACAGCCTCACAGGACTCCTAAACTGCTTTAATAATTCCCCTTAAAACCAGGCTTATATGATATGATACACATGATAAAACATGATAACAATAAGATATATAATATGACATGATATAATACAAGACAATACAACCACCGTGAGTTTATTTCATGGATGGCTGAGTAACAGCTCTAACCTTGCTACAGGGGAGAACGTTCCTGAGGACGAGCAGCTGAGCTCTAAAGACCAGAAGAGCGTCGAGCCGTACGACAACACTCCCATCATCGACAACCTGCTGCCTGCCGGAGGAGGCGTCTCGGTCACCAGCGACGAGCGGCACAAATACGAGGAGGACGTCAGCAACCTCTACAAACAGCTGGATGACAAGGTGGGACTGACTCCACACCCTCCTCTGTATTTTCTGCTCACTGTGCTTTTGTATACCAATATCATTCTACAACAGAGACTGGTTGAAGCAGTAAAGCCTTGACCTTGTTGTACTTATAAGATATGAATGTAAGCCTACTTATACCGCTTTGAATTGTGTTTTTATATTTATTTTTTATTTGCTCTAAGTCCATTTGACACCGCCGGGGCTGCGGCTGAAAGAATAAGGCTAAATTTGTAAATCTAAGTAAGACATTCATTTAATGAAATACACAAATGTAATTATAGTCAGATTAATGATTTTTATAGTCATCACACTGCAAAAAATGACCTTGTCAAGTGTCTCTTTTTCATTTCCAGACCTATCACGCTTGCTGCATCATATTTCCAGTCAGCACTTGTTAATTAACATGCTGCTTTACACGAATTTCACTTGATTACTGGATGACAGCTCTGAAATCACCATAATAAAAAAAATAGGAAAAGAAAATCTTAAAAACTTGCTGGAATAAACTTGCTGCTGGTGTTTTCATTTTTGACACTTAAAGAAGACATTTGTACAGTGATCCTGTCAATAAGAAATATACAGTTATCCTGAAAAACATCAGATTCATTGAAACGAGAAAAATGTGATTAGTAATTTGATTTCAGTACAAATGATCTTGATATTTCTGCCTAAAAATCTAAAATAAAATGGTTACATGTGGATAAAGACTAAAAGGTTCTGCAAATCTTCATCATTGTCATTTTTCTGCATTACTACTACTTTCAAATTCTAATTTTTGATTTACTCTAATTACTCTTAATATGTCTACAGGATGATGAGATCAACCAACAGAGTCAACTGGCAGAGAAACTCAAGGAGCAGATGATGGACCAGGAAGAGGTTTGTCTCCCAGCCCATGAACATTACATTTTTTGCTTTGTTATATCTATCTGTATACGCATGTGACTTTATATGGATTACCAATATGTGTATGTCAATGTATACACATTTTACTGGTCTTTCCTACGTCCTCCCAGCTGCTGGCATCGACCCGGCGCGACTACGAGAAGATCCAGGAGGAGCTGTGTCGGCTTCAGACGGAGAACGAGCTGGCCAAGGAGGAGGTGAAGGAGGTGCTGCAGGCCCTGGAGGAGCTGGCCGTCAACTACGACCAGAAGAGCCAAGAGGTGGAGGCGAAAGATCTAGCCAACCTGCAGCTGGCCGAGGAGCTGCAGCACAAGACAGTGAGCGGACTGCACAAAGATCACTCCTGATACTTCAGGATGTTTTTTATTAAATCTTAGAAAATTACTTAATGCAATAAGGACTATGTTACGCTATTTGTCTTGAGAGCACTGGTGCAGAAACACACAGTTTTATGTGTGTGTGTGTGTGTGTGTGTGTTGTGGACAGGCATTGCTGTCTGCGGTGCAGAGGGAGCTGAATCAGCTGCAGGAGCTGAACGGCCTGCAGAGGAAGAGAGCCACCGAGGTCCTCAACCTGCTGCTGCGAGACCTCAGCGACATCGGTGCCATCATCTGCACCAGCGACGTCAAGACGGCCGCGGTGAGGACGGACACACACATACACACACACACACACACACACTCATGCATCACTTTTCACGCTCACACCCTAACACCTTCCCCCCTCAGTCCTCAGAGACGAAGGGCAACGGCTCGGCGGTGGAGGAGGAGTTCACCGTGGCCCGCCTTTACATCAGCAAGATGAAGTCCGAGGTCAAATCCCTGGTGAACCGCAGCAAGCAGCTGGAGAGCGCTCAGGCCGACGCCCACCGCAAGATCCAGGCCAATGAGAAGGAGCTGGCGTCCTGTCAGCTGCTCATCTCCCAGGTAACCATCTCCTAGGTAACCGTGGATGCCTGATAGGCTATCTATTGTGCAGAGAGCTGTGGTTCCTAATCTGAGGTTCAAGGACCTCCTGGAGTCTTAAATGCGTCTTGTTTTGAGCAGCAAAATACATTTTAACACCACAGAAATAAAACAATTAAACAATGTTTGACCTCACATCCATCGAAGCATCAGATAGGTTAAAAGATTAATTTCACTTTTATTTCATTTATTTACATATAACTTGCTCATACATTGCATGCAGTCACTTTACTTTTTCACAAGTCCTAACTAAAACAAATGAAACTATGTTTCTGAATGCCTGTACTAATATCAACATTCTTATACTGAAGCTATTGATAATGAATACTTAAATCTGACCATTTTCAGGCCAATATTTATACTTCATAAGTTTAGCTAAATTGACCATTCTCTCAAAAGCATTTAGACAGTACACACTTGTAGTAATTTGCAATTATTTTAGAAATTGGTGCATGATGAATGACTGAGCTTTTCTCTTGCTATGTTTTTGGTAAAGCGCTCATGGTGTTGGTGTTGTCCCCTGTGTGTGCAGCACCAGGCCAAGATCAAGTCACTGACTGACTACATGCAGAACATGGAGCAGAAGAAGAGGCAGCTGGAGGAGAGTCAGGACGCTCTGACTGACGAGCTCACCAAGCTGCAGGCTCAGGGTCGGTACACGACAAGCTCTTAAAAAACAAACTTCTTTTTGCACAGGTTGAGATAACAATATCTAAGGGCCTTTAAAACATCTGACCTCAGGTGCAACATAACTGAATTAGATAACAGAAACTCATTTGTCTTCTTTGTTGGTTCTCAGAGAAAAGACATGAGGTGTCGGGGGAGGAGAAGGAGAAGGAGGATATCAGCAGACTGGATGGAGAAGAGGACATCAAGGTGAGGAGAGGTGGACCTGAAAATCACTACCATCTGTTCACAGCTGGAAACTGCAACAGTCAAATGACGTGATTTTTATATGTAAATGATTCTCTAATGGGTCTCTAATGTGTTTTTCCGTATTCATCCTCCAGAAAACGTTGGAGGAGCAGCTGGAGAACCACAGGGAGGCTCATCAGAAGCAGCTCAGCCGCCTCCGAGACGAGATCGAAGACAAGCAGAGGGTGCTGGACGAACTTGCAGAGTAAGGAAACATCTGCACACACACACACACACACACACACACACAGGTTAATGAGTGTTTTTAAAAAAAATGTTTTTTATCTCAACTCAGTATATTTTTAACGATATGGCTTGGCTACTACGACGCCGCATGCTTTATTTATTTTTGATTTGTATTTCATTATTTGTCACCTTTATACTAATAACCAGAGAAGGAGCCACAGAGATCTGTTTCTCTGTAGGTCAGTGAGTATGGAGGACGAAAGTATTCATCAAATTAATAAATAAATCCTAAATACATACATTTCTTCAATTTATATAGATTTGTGGAAAAATGGTTTCCCATACCAACATTAATTTATGTATTTATACATTGCATTATTTAATTATTTGTTTCAACCTTTATTTCTTTATGTATTCCACAGATAACATATTTCTTTCTTTAACTTTGTGTTTATTTCAGCATTTGTTTATATATTTATTGATGAACTAAGAACACTTCCTCTCACAGTCTAAACCAGGGTCTGTTATTGGAGCAGGAGAGACTCATGTCGGACTACAACAAACTGAAGGCTGAAGAACAGGAGAAGGATGCAAAGCTACAGAAACTCATGTAGGTACCAGTGAACACTGGCATCTAACTGCAGTTGATGCTATTGATGAGTAACTAATACCATACAGGTTGAGCAGCTTCATGTGTTTTGTAAATGTTGGTGTTTTCTGTCCAGACTACTGAATGAACAGAGTGAGCAGGCCAGAGAGGACTTGAAGGGCCTGGAGGAGACTGTGGTGAGTGTCTCTAACTGAAAGTTTCCCACAGTCAGCTTTTTTTGTCTTTTGTTGCAATCAGTTGGTAAATTTTGAGCATATGTGAAAATGAATTCATTTATGAAAGTCTGACCCTTAAGATATGTTATCCACTGGTGACAACCAAACACCCCCCTCTGTACTCTGCACCATTTAGTACAGTCTGTGTTCCCCCTTGTATAAATCAAATTGGAATTTCCCACTTCCTGTTTGACAGTTGTCCCTTTCACCAGGAGGTAACAACAATGAGAGCAGATGTTACATCTGATAGCTCAGTGTGATTAGGGAACTGCTTGGTATTTTCGAGGTTGTGAGTTCAATCCTTATGAAGAGTTTTGAATTCCAACACCCAAAAGAAAGACTCAAAACCACTAAGAAACAGATTTCTACTTTCTGACCAATAGTTTAGGGGGATAGAGAACTGCTCAAAGAGTTTTGAGGTTGTAGGTTTGATCCTTACCAGGATTGCTCACAAAGAAACAGCAGAGAACTGTCTAATCCAATAGCTCAGTGTAACAGAAAACTGCTTGGCACCTTTGAGGTTGTGGGTTCAATCCTTACGAAGAGTTTTGAAGTCCACCACCTAAAAGAAACAATCAAACCCTCTATGAAAGAAAGGCTAAATAACTGATCCAATAGCTCAATGTGTAAGATGAGTGCTTGGCAGTTCTGAGATTGTTGGTTCCATCCTTATGAGGCTCTCAGATTTTTGAAGTCCAACACCCAAAAGAAAGAGTCAAAACCACCAAGAAACAGCGCTTGTTTGTCTGAACCAATAGCTTAGTGCGTAGGAAGACTACTTGGCAGTTCCGAGGTTGTGTGCTCAATCCTTATGAGGCTCATTGAGTTTTAAAGTCCAACAGCCAAAGTGAAAAGATAAAAGCGCCCGGAGCTTATCATGCTTAGTAGGCAGGTTTAGCACAGTGATAGCACTGCTGACTTTAGTACGAAAGATCAGTGGTTTGATTCCTCATCAGGGCTTGCTATCACAACTAGAGAGGTACTGCCCAAATGCAAGGGTGAGCCAGGATAACAGATGAGGGGGAGATATCATTATCTTCCCCACCTGAGGTTTTGGGTACCTAGATACCCATAACAACAAGTCTAGTAGAATATTGTATTGTGTGTGTGTGAATCCTCTAGTAGAATATTGAGTATTGTCTATCAAGTGTGGAAGCTGTTCACAGTTCAAACAGAATTTATTTTTTAAAGGTTAAAAAGCACAGAGGTCACAACTGCCAAAAATATCTCTACATATATCCACCAATCAGAACAGAGGAACAAACTGATGGAGGTTTAATCAGTTTATCAACATCAGCTGTGCGTGTAAGAACATACAGAAGAAGAATGAATTGCAAAGCTTTGCTGAAAATGCAGAAATGTGAAATTAATTTCAAGAATTGGAAGCTGAACTGTAAGAGCAGAAATACATTGACACACATATATGCATACATGTGTTTCTCCTAGATTGTATGGTTTAAAGGTCCCTGATTTGAGCGATGGGATTTCCTACTGTAAGTGAATGTGTCATCTCATTCAGCTGTGTGTCCTCAGATCCAGTCAAAGGTTGTCATGGGAAGAGGCAATAGGCTTCACAGAAGACACTGATATATAATATGTTTACATACTTTTTAAAAAATAGGAGCTGTCACAAGTTGAAAAGATATTTAGATATTTAGTCTCTCTCTCTCTCTCTCTCTATATATATATATATATATACACAC